>CACRXK020000723.1:0-69881 GCA_902702795.2 Paramuricea clavata | reverse complement strand
TTTTATCCTCAGGGTTTTCTGACTCCACTTTTCTCTCCTCTGGTACTAGTATGGACTCAAAATCAGCGTATATCACAAACGGCACAGGCATTGAGTTTCTGTGATTTTTGAACTTGATTTTTGTCCCTTCCTTGGGAAGATTTACGGCCTGAGTTCCATTTACCCTCCAGACATGTTTCCTTATGCTTCTCCAGTACCTCTTCACTCACACAACTATGAAGACAGTGTAGACAGAAGTGCTTCTTATTTGTATGTTTACTTACACTGAAGAGCATCCTGTTTACATCCTTTATGAGAACGTAATGGTTGTTACCTTCACTATCACCCAGGAGTAGAAGCTCCATATGCTCATCATGTTTAGCCTTTGAGTTCCTTATGGGATAGAACTGTTTCTTACCACTATAACCGAACACCGATATGTTGATACTATTTTTCCTCTCAATTTTGTCAATATCGCTGATCTTCACGGGGAAGTCTATACCTTCATAGTCCAGGTTCGTTATGAATTCCCTATCTTTTTGCGTGATAGTGGTTGCTCTCCTAGCTTTTGGTCTCAGATGTCTCACATGACTCCACAGGAAACACAGGTTGTCATTGTTCTTCATATTGATGAGCCCACACTTTGGATTACTAATGTCCCCTGGAAGTTTCATATATGAACTACCCCTTAATGGTTTATACATTGCAATGTTTACGTAATGGCTCTCAATATTGAGTATAATCCAATTTGAACCTAAGTTTTGGAAGGTTTCAATTCTGGATAATATTGTTAGTTGGTTTTGAGCAGCAGTACTTTCAATATCCTCGAAGTTAGTTGCAGTACCAGTCTTAGATTTGAAGTAGACCAAGTCCTTCTTGGTTTTCCCGTCACCAATTTCCTTTGACATTCTCACCTTTATAGTCTCTGTGTACTTCAACCCACCCATTCTCTTCAACTCATTCACAAGTATTCCTCTCACTACCTGTCTACTTGCAGTCATCTGGTCCAGGGGGTCCATATAATGAGGAGTTATCGAGTAAGTCACGGCGGCTCCATTTGCGGCTGTTTCGATTTTCCTGTGGAATGGCTTTTCGAGGTCTGTTCCAAATGGATCGATTTCATGTTTCTCTGGTGTAACCACTATGGGCTGCTCCTTTTCTTCCCTCGACACTCTTACAGGCTTACGTAACTTAGGGGGAGACACTAGTTTCCTGGTCCTAGGTTTTGGTACAGGTCTTTCCCTAGGAAGTACCGTTCTAGGCTTAGGTACAGGTCTTTCCTTAGGAAGTACCGTTCTAGGCTTAGGTACAGGTCTCCATGGAGCTACACCCTTAGGTACCTCAGGAGCTTTCCTCACTGGTCTCTTATTAAGATCCACGTGAATTGTAAACTTACCAGGACCTGTTGGGGTTATGACACTATCAGCTGGCACTGAGAGTTTTACCTTTCTTTGACTCAGGAATCTTTCGGCTACAGTTTGCCTTTTAGCCTTGGCATTAGGCTTAGCCTTTGGTGGTCTACCTCTCCTTTTAGGAACCTTAACTTCAGCATCGGACTTCGCCTTTAGTGGTCTACCTCTCCTTTTGGGAACCTTCACTTCAGCGTCGGACTTTGCCTTTGGTGGTCTACCTCTCTTCTTAGGAACCTTAACTTCAGCATCAACCTTTGCCTTTGGTGGTCTACCTCTAGGACGCTTAATCTTAGGATTCCTTTCATTTTCAATCCTCTTGATTTCCTCGTTTACTTGAGGATCATCCGTGTGCCATCTGCCTCCCATTGTTGGTGGTAACCCCTGAACGCCTCTTGATAGTAAACTTTGGTATGCCTCCTCTACAAGTAGGGCCTTTTGCCTGTCAGAGTACTTCCACGTTGGCATAATTCCTCTTCTTCCCTTATAGTTCAAAGGAATACGTCTAGGCTTCTTTACCTCCATATCACGGTCAACTTCGTCTACGAATTGTCTTTCTCCTTCAAAGGGATCTTTGCCCTTATCATCAGGTGCAATCCTGTAGTTTTTGTCAGCCATGATGTTGTCTACTCTTTCATCGATCTCGTTGTCACTATCTATGATACTGTTGAGAGCCATAAGCTGTTCTACGCTGAATTCGTTTATATCAAAATAACTCGCCATGTTTTTCTGTCAATTCCTCTATACTATATATGTAAAAATAAATTCGGGTATTTAATTAATAATTTATTTTGAATTTATTTTTGATTTAATTTTATTATTTTAAACATTTATTTTTATTAATTAATATTTAATTTTAATTAAACATTTATTTTTATTATTTTAATTAATCATTTATTTTTATTATTTTAATTAATCATTTAATTTTGTTTTCCAGTTATTATAATATTTACAATTCTCAGGTTTCCATCCAAGCTCAACAAAAACTTTCCCGTACAACCTATCCTCAAGGATGTCCACAATCCTTTGAGTCTTAATGTCCTCAGGAGGGTTCTTCAGGGAAATACCATTCATGCTGGCTATCCTCAGTAGGTAAAACTTGTATCTAACTATGTTGCGCCCCCTTTGCAGTCTAAGTCTTTGTATACATCTTACTATACTTCTAAACTGCTCCCTTATGATGTCCCTATCCCTAGAAGCAACATGTTCGAACAAGTGTCTCTCAAACCAACGGACTCTATTGTGACAAGACTTCTTTTTCAGGTAGTCGTCCTTGTTGTAGTTGTAACTAACGTAGTACGAGAAGTTATTCATATCACTAGTACCACACTGTGTGCATGTATCTGCCCCATCTATCATTACAATAGACTTACTCCCACATTCGCTACATATTGGATCATATGTGTGTTTTCTCTTTATTCTTCCCTCCACGTACTTTCTTACTGATACCTCTAGCTCTTCTATGGTGTTTAGTTTCCTGCCTACTAGTACTACCTCCTCTGGTGTCACTGTTTGAAGCCAGTCCATTTACCTATACTATTAGTGTGAAAATTTTCTGCTGATTTTTGGGGTGTATTTAAACGTCTTCTTATTATTCTTAGTTCCACATACTTTTTAACTGCAGCTTCTAACTCTTCTATTGTGTCTACCCTTTTTCCCAGGGCTACCACTTCCTCAGGTGTTACCATTTGAAGCCAATCCATTCTTCTATACTATTGGTGTGAAAATTTTTATGGCATTTTCTATAGGATTAAATAAGCTGCCCCTCCAACCACCCCACCTGTAATTAAACCAAAGATTGCCATATATTCTTCCATTTCGGAGCTAGGTTTGTAGTGATTACTTAATTGCGGCTTCCTTGGCATAGACTTACGTGTTAACTCATTGATTCTTCTAACAAGTTCTAATGACTGGTTCGTTGACTTAATATACCTATTTGCATCAGCTAGTTCTGACTTCAGTTGGGCAATTCTATTTCTCCTATCAGTGACCTCTTCAAGGTACTTCTCTCTTTCAGCTGTTAGGTTCTCCATTGCTTTGTTATGTCTATGAGCTTCCTCAGCATATCCATTCTTGTCATACATCTTAAATAAGTATCCTGCTCCCGCAAATGCAAATGCATTAAAGAGTCCTCCTGCTACTGCTCCCGCCATTGTATAGTTTTACCTAGGTTTTGAATGGATCATCTGGTAGATACTTCTTTTCTTTCAAGTAAGAGACCAGTAGAGATGAAAGACTAACTGAAATAGCTAACTTCGCCATTCCTTTTACATTCTCTGGGGTACCTAATGGTTCTTTCAGTAGTTTCTTTGATGCCATTGATATACCAACTGCTCCTGCTGTAAGTAACACTGCATCGTACACTTCCCTAGTCATCTTTGATTCTTTACTCATCTTGTTATAATATATGGTATGTTTAATGTATCATTCAAGTGAATCTAACTTGGACTCATCAGCTCTCTTAGTTACTTTTACAGTTTTAGGGATGTACTCAGGTTCTAGTTCCTTAGTTTCCCTCTGATGTGTTTTATATGCTAGCACAAGAGATATCAATGCAATGGCCACTCCTATGTAGGTAATCATACAGTCATTACTAGATGACTCGTTAGGTTCAGCCAGTTTCTTTTTCCTCTCCTTTGCTATTTTACTGATTGCAGCTAGTCGTTTTCCTGCAGCTACTCTTTTTGGGTCCTTCTTCTTTTCACTTGTTACTGGTACTTGAATTTGCTCAGGTTTATCTTCCATTCTACTTGTAAGATACCTTAGGTTTAACTTGGTTTCATCTTATGAGATATCTTGAATTCTACTTGTGAGATAACTTGAATTTACTTGCAAGATAACTCAAATCTACTGGTAAGATAACTTAAATCTACTGGTGAGATAACTGGTGAGATGTCTCAAATATACTTGCAAGATGTCTCAAATCTACTTGACAGTATACTAGTACTTGTGTGATGTGAACTTTTGTTTGTACAGCTTTATATCGCTAACTACATTTTTCACCCTTACTGTTTTAACTTTTTTCTTAAGTGAGAAGTACTCGTTAATTTTGATACAAATTTGAATCAAGTCGTCGGATATCACTGTCATGTACCCTATTCCCCTCAGTTCCTTGAGCCATAGGACTTGCTTCTCACTTGTAGTCCCAGTGCCCTTAGGAGACTTAAGTTCAATTGCGAATCCTGTGTACTCCCCCATAGGGTTCTCTATAATAAGATCTGGCTGACCACCTTTATAGCCCTTCTTCCAAGCATCACATCTCTTTGACACTGTATCCTGGTACTCGCCAAGACCTGGTATTATTACAGCCTCAGGGTGGTTATTCCTAATGTAACTCACAACTGTATGATGAAGGTCTGTTTCATTTATGAGGATCATTTGGTTATATCTGAGTGACCTTCTATCAGGTAATTCATATGAGCCTGTTTTTCGGATAGATGGAAGGACTTCGTTGAATACCCAGCTATGAAAGGCCTCTGCTATTGGAAGCCTTGAGCCAAATATTAGTTGGTACAAACCAGGTTCTCTCAGGAAAACACAGTTAGGTTGACTGCTAAAAGTGGGACCCATGAGGGGTCCTACTTTTAACTCCCCAAGGGTTACCTTATTTTGCTTCCATACGTGGGTTTGAACAGCTTTTTTCGTGTTTGAGTACCCTAAGGATTCCGCCACATCTTTTGCATAAAACAGTATCTCCTCACCACTCTTAATGGTTCTCACACTAACATTCAACTTTTGGTTCCTAAATAGTTTCTCCATCTTCCCTATACTACCGGGTGTCCCAAAAAAAAGTACTCCGGTTTGATTTATAATAACTTCTAAACAAGTACAGCTATCAAACAGAAATAAGTTGCATTAAATAGAGGAAGGACTAACTTAGATTTTGATAGATTACAGTTGTATTTTACTTAAACATTCACTGAGATATTATTGTTCAAATTTGGGAGCATATTTTGGGATGTGTCTAAAATCAGCGAAAATCGGCATATCAAATATTAACTCCAGTGTTTGTTTGTTTAATGACATATCAGGCTAACTTGTATTTCAGTAAATTGTCGTTAGGGTTTGTATGGGATATGGCGCAGATTTAGACATTTTAACATGCATGTAAGTCTTAGCTGATTGTTTCCTGAAATATTGAACGTTCAAAATTATGCAAGTATTTAATAGGTCTTTACAAACTAAAAGGTACATTAAAAACCATATATGCAAGGCAGGCGCTTAAATTTTTGTTAAATAGCCTAATTTTTTAATGTTTTTCATGGGTTCAAAACAGGGTTGATTATTTCTCGGTTAGAGCAGGATTTCTTTAATGAAGCAAATAATATTGCTTTTTGCAAATACACAGTATCAACGCTACTATTTTGTTACGTTTTGTTCCAAAAATGTTGGATGTCTCTGGGGAGTTGCTTGTTATGTCTTATGAAGTTGTATGGTTAGATTGTGTTTCATTCTCAGTTTATTTTGAACTTAATAAGATTAAGAAAAAGCAAAAGAGTTTGAGTGTTCTTAACAAGATTTCAGAACTTTGCAGAAGTTAGAAGAGCTTCACAATTCCATTGTAACAGCATGCCCTAATTCAGAACTACGAACGATATCCATGACGATCCTTAATTCGTGATGCAGTGGTCTCATGAAATAAGGAAACGTATTCGTCTAAGGAACACATGCGGATTTCGGACGAATAAATCTTGCTTGTATTTTGTAGATAATAATACTTTGTTTCATAATATACAATTTGTCAAGTGTCATTCATTTAATGGTAAAAGTGCATGTTTCAATCAGGCAAATTTTGATTAATATTTGATACGCCGTTTTTTGCATATTTCAGACACATCCAAAAATATGCTCCCGATTTTGAACATTAATATCTCCGTGAATTTTTAAGTGAAATACAACTGTAATATACCAAAATCTAAGTTAGACTTTCCTCTATTTGATGCAAATTATTTCTCTTTAAAAACTTTGCTTGTTTAGAAGTTATTATGAATCAAACCGGAGTACTTTTTTTTGGGACACCCGGTATATATGTAAAAATTTTTTAGGCTATTTTATCTGTCAATTTTTGGAGCAGCATTCCCCTAGCCCAAACCCAGCTGCTTCCCACTGTCGTATACTTCCTATTACAAAAAATTATTTTTCATTTAGATTCTTGTATATCTTTACAACTGTTTTTATTGTGTCAATTTTAAAAGCTTCAAATTCGTATTGTAGTGGACCTACTATTTTATTCTTGAGGGCATTATGATCGCTCTCCAGTGAATCCAGAGTTGCCTGAATCTTATCCAGCTGTTCCTTGTTCCTGTCAGTTTTCTCAATCAACTCGTCAATAATTGACCCGAATTCTGTTCCGTCCCAGTCGTAGTTCAACATTCTTCTGTATGTAATATCATATGTTTAGCTTCCTCTGACACTTCCTCAGGCTCCTCCTTCTTATTCCACTTATGGGCAACTACATGTTTAGCTGTTGTACAGCCGCCAGATATAAGCCCTATGAATGGGATGTTGGGGGATATCGTTCTGGTTAGATATGCTACGTCATCCTTCAGAAGCTTGTCACTAAGTAGTTCCTCTGACAGTTTCTCTGAAGATTCCACTGCACCAAAACTTCCTAATACAGAAGCAAACTTTGAAATAATAAGCGTTGATAAGAAGTCACTTGCACATGACATCCTCTGACTTTCGTACTCATGGTACAGTCTATCTACGACATCCTTGTTAGACTTTCTTATAAAACTTGCGGACTTCTCTATTATACCGTCCCTCGATAGCTCTATAAGTTTGTCCCTTTTGCTTTCAGTTTGCGACTTATCTGCGGTGGACTTAGTTTTTCTTACTTTCTTCGCGGCACCTTTGCGGCCTCCTCTACTTCTCTTACAGCCTCAAATATTTCTTCATCAGATTCAGTTCCCATCATCTATATTTTACGCGGTGTTTAGTTTAACAGTGTATGTGTAAGGGTGAATAAGTAGTACGTCCAGTGCGGTGAACTTCTCATCTTTTAATATCCTCGTAATCTCTGTAATTGTCTCCTGGGGAACACCACTTAGGTAATCATCTGTTATGACCTTCATATCCCTGCGACTAGGGTTGTAGAATGTAACTAGCCTGGAAATGTTCTCCCTAAATGGTTTTGCTACTGATGACAATTGTTGGGTAATTACAATGACAGATATGTTGTAATGTCTTGCAGAGAATGCTAAGCGCACCAGTTCTGAGACTCTTTTCTTTACATCTTGACTTGCCGCATAATCGTCCACTATAATGAGAGTCTGAGTACCGCGGAATATGGTGGACACTGCCTTGAGAACAAGATCGATCATTTCTTGTGAGTATGGAATTTGTATAACTCCGTGATCACTAATATGAGTCCAATTAATGTAAGTCATATTCCACTCTATGGTTGGACATATAATGACAATGTAATCGAATACTCTATTGTACTCTGTTTCTAGCATATTTAGTAGGAACTGAGTTTTTCCACTTCCAGTCATTCCTACTATGAGCATGTTGAATGGTTGCATCTCTATGCTTTACCGTTATTTATTCTTTACCGTATTGAATACTTGATAGATCTCTATTTGCGAAGTTAAGGAGAGCATCTGATACAACAAAAATGTTGCACTGAACGTCAGCTGTTGTGGCTCTTTTTTGATTTCCAGGAGTACTCCCGACTGTGTGTTAACAATCTTCTTACCTCCACCAGTGGTATCATCTTGTGTTGACCTAAGATCGATTACTAGAGCAAAACCATTGGTGAAAAACTTGCTGATGGACATAAATTCGTCAGCCATTGATTTCTCACACATAGGGCAGAAGAATCTTTTTGCCTCTTCGAAGAACCTATTTTTATGAAGTCCCTGGGAGAAAACTGCATTAGGCACACCTTCAATGGTCAGGTTCACTTTATCAATGTTTGGGTAAATATACTCTTCAGAATCAGTTCTCACTCTGTTGGTAAATAGAAGGACAATTGCTGACATGCTCTTTCTGGGGATATTAATGTTCTCGTTAACAATAGTAAGATCCTTGTCCCAGTTACTTGTACGCATAAGTGTAACATGTTTGTAGGACAGTGAGCGGCCTGTTGAATACATCCTTGATACTTCACTTGCAAGGGTGTCATTCTCAATGGTCTCGTATTCTAACTCAAGATTATCAAGTTTAAAATTACCCTTAGCTTTACCTCCTTGGGCAGTCATAATCTCATCTGATTGCAGGAGTGTGAGGATGTACATAGGATTGTTATTCATGGAGAACGGTGTGTAGAGTCCATGGTCTGCAATTATTTTATCAATTGGTTTCCTCAGCTTAGAACCGTACACACTGTGGAGAAGTGCATCTGCTACTTTATTGGCATCACCTACCTTTACACCTGAGTCATCACCTGATATTAACTTCCTAAGATTCTCACTTGCAAGACCCTGTTCTGTCATCTTCTTCCTGCCACCTAGTGTTAGCCATAGATCTTTGTATACTTCATACAAACTCTCTCCTGAACAGTCATAGGCTGTTTCACCTGCTACTTTAATCTGAAGACGTTTAGCTATCAACTTAGACAGGTTGTTATTAAAGCGGCTTTTTGTATTGGAATTTTTGAAGTCAAATAATAGTGCAAGTGATCATGGGGCTAAACAAGAGTCAGGCTTTAGTTTGGGGATGTTAATGTACAGCTCTTCACCTGGGCTAATGGTTGTTGGATTAAATGTTACAACACTTCTAGTTATGGGACCCTTTACGGATGTCATACGGCTCCTCCTGAAGCCAGGCTGGAGTTCTCTTTCTGTGGTATTCATACTTGTATACAATATGTAATGTTTAGTTGTATTTGTATAGTAAAACTACTGCTGCACAAACAATGATTATCCATATATTATCCGCTGCTAACTCTACTCCATCAGCTATCTTCTGGAATACAGGTGGTAGTTCTATTTGGTGGTTTACCAACTCACTGATCCGCTTATCGAGCTTTTCTGTTGTGTCACCTACTTTCCACAATATGTTTCTAGTTGATGCTACCAGTCCTATGATTACAGCTGATGAGGAAATTAGGACAGCTGATAAGATGCCTGCATTCTCCCTTGCCCATAACCTGAGCCTCTGCAGTCTCCTACGATCATCCCGTTTAATGAGATCCCTCTTTTTCACTTTATCTCTTAAGTTGAGAAGTTTATTTAAGTTTGACTCTCTTTGGTAATCATTTGATAGCATTCTGACGTATCTCAGTTCTTCCGACTTTTCTTTGAAACTATCTTCGTCCAAATTCGATAGTATTATTTCATTTAACAGTCTGTCTCCCCTATCCATTAGATCATCGTATGACAGATTAGATAGGTCAGGGAATTTCTCAGCTAATTGCTCTCTCGTAAGGTCCTTGCTCAATATTTTTCTCCTCCTCAGTTCCTGTACGTAATTAATTTCCTCGTTAATATCCTGGGTCTCCTCAGTAGTTTCGCTTTCCCTAAGATCCTTGTCAAGGTACGGTAATTCGCTATCTAAAGTTTCTATATCCATTTCTTCATAGTTTGGATACTTTTCCTTCAACTCCTCCATTTTCTGGTCATCGTATTCCTCTTGGTGTTCCTCCATAGCTAATTTACTTTGTGTAATAGTTGTATACCATTAAGGCTGCAGCTATAGCTAGTACCCACAAGTGTGACGCTAACCAGGCAATTCCTTTGGCTCCCCACGACAGCGCCGTTGCAATGGTGTTCAGGATTGGAACTAGAATTGGTCCTGCTTTCTTTGCTAAATTTGCTAATGCTTTTGCTACTTTACCAGTGGCCTTTGCTGTCTTCACAATGGCTCCCCTAGCATGGATTAATAAGGCTGTAATTAAACTAGCTGTTGATACTGCTATCCCTACAAGTCCCACCTTTTCCTCCCCTAACCATTTCACAAATCTGCATAATCTAGAAATATCTTCCAACTGTGCCTCTCTTGCTTCCTCTACTGTTCTCTGCTCTAGTGTCCTATCCCTAGCTTCCTTCAAACTGTCAATTCTTTCTATAAGAGTATTATACTCAGTTGTACCTTCCGCAGAGGTGGCGCGTTCCACGGTTTCACCAATAGCTTCATTAAAGTAGTCAGCCTGAACTTGTAACGCTCCACTGGGACCTGTTCTGCCTTCTATGCTTGATCCATCAGGTGGGTGGTACTAAGAACACCTCTCAGTTCATTGTTTTCTTGCATTGTTAGCCCTGGAGGATCTCCTAGTTTTGCACTTATGTCTATTAACTCAATGTTCTCACGGTCAGCGAATTCCTCACTACTTTCATCGAATTGCGGCTCTTCTTTAGTATCCTCGTAAATTGATTCATCACTTCCAATTATATTGTCAGGATTCGTAGGTACCTCTTTTATTTTCTTTAGAAGGTTCTTATATTCTCTCAGAGCAGGTGAGTCCTTTGAGTACACTAGATTCTTGGTCTTACCACGTTTCATTATTTGTGTCCCACTTTTATCAATACCTTGTTCACTTCTAAATACCAACACCTCTGTGCCATCCTTAAGTGTTCTTACAGATGATCGTTTGATGAGTTCCCTGACATATTTATTCTTAGGGTCTAGTATTAGTCCCTCCTTACCCTTGATAACTCTTGTGACAGCTTGAACACGCTCCACTTGGTTTTCAAAGTCTCTCTTTTTATTTACTGTTGAAATCTTATTTAGTTTCTCCAGGCGGGCTTCTATTTCGTCCCAGTCAGCATCAAATGATTCGTTGAATGCATCTAGCACATCTGGAAGTACATTGTTTGGGTCTTCCACAAAGTTGACTTCTGGGACGGTTGTACTTCCTGATGGACCTGAAATGTTCACTGTACCATCATTACCTTCGGTGAAAGTTGTTTCTGCTATTGCACGTCTCTCCATGAGATTCTTTACATAGTCCAGTTCACTTTTAAGATCAGTTATTACTATAGGGTCATCACCATACATAGCCTCTCCCTTCACCTTTGTATCTAACCTACTAAAAGCTGTCGTTAGGTCATCATAATTAAGGTCGTCATATTGAGGATAACTTTTTTCTGTCTCCTCCAACTCAATATCATCGTAGTCCTCCATAATACTTTAACCTATGTTAGGGACTTGATGTCTCCAGCTGGTATCCAACTGTTAAATTTGTCATCATAACCTAACCACTTAACTAGGGCCATCTTTTTACCCTTCAATGTTCTTCTCCTTAGTACTTTATCTATTCTGAAATCAGGTTCTCTTCCTTCAGCGCTATACAGTTCTTGTTCATAGAATCTACCAATTATTGGTTCATCAGCACTGTCTTTTATTGTGTACGTGTTTGGATGACCGTGATACACTTCCGTCACAGTGAACAACTCCTCTGTGAAATTTGCTTCGTACCCTTTTGTGAACACTGATTTGTACTTTGAAATTCTAACACTTTCTCCGACAGCAAACTTTGGTTCTGACGGCTTGCCTAAATTGTGACTAAAAAGTGTCTTCCATACTTCAGTCCAATTGGACTCATTTACACTGTCCGGTGTTGTTTTAATTGATCTGTTCACTGAACTGTTGTAATTATCAGTTAAGTCTTGAAGGACGTCTAACCATTTATATGTACTAGCACTGTAGAAGTACTTCCACATTAGCGCTTTCAGTGTTCTGTTAAACCTTTCCACAACTGCAGCCTTTTTGTCTGAGTAAGTAGAGAAAAATTCAATGTTATGTTTATTAAGCAATGACTTTACATCTTTGTTGTAGAACTCTGTGCCTTGATTGAACTGTGCGAATTTTGGGTATTTACCAAAACGATTATTAAATTGCTCTAAAATGTTACTGACTGCGTCCTTCATTGATGTCGCGTTTTTCCTATACACTGGTACTGTGAATGCGTACCTACTTAGTATTTCGATTGATGTGAGAATCCATCGGTATCCCTCGTTCTTGTCATCATATTTTGTCATGTCAACTAAATCCATTTGTAACTGTTCACCTAAAGTCTGGACGTACGTCTGTCTGAACTTATGTTTCCTAAATACTTGTCTGTACCTAGTGTATGTGTCTTGCTCGTTTATCCATTTCTTGACCTGGTTTCTGGTTACTTTAAGTCCGTCTGATACTGCTCTAAGATATAGTTTCTCTGGTGTTTGGAATCCAGTCTTAGGATTGTAGTAAATATCTCGTAGTCCTTGTTCTTTCATAATATCATCATCCATCTTATATTAACTAATGTAAGCCATCTACTCAAGGTACATCTCGATAAGCACTTCACCTATATCAATAGGTTTCCCGTCTTGACCTGTCATGTGGAATACAAGTTCTGAGAAGGAACCCTTAATAACTGAAATCCTACTTTCAACATCAATGTAACTAACTACCGAGCCTAATAATGGTCTGTCAGTTGGAACTGTAACACTTGTTATTACATCGCTGGGTCTTCCCCAAGGGTTAACGTTGTAACTGTTACTAACTAGATTGCAGTGTATATTTACACATCGTAGACCGTTATTAAAGTCAACTTTGCTATCACTTGTCAAACTCCTCCCTTTTAGTAGGATCATAGGATTAAAAAATCTATTAAAACCTAACATGGTCAGTAATCGTGTTTCTATTGTGATATCTTGTTTTACTGCTTCTATTTGACATCCAGCTGTTTCAACAAAGTAGGTTAGCTTAACACCATGTCTTTCAAGTAACTTCTTCATACTGTCAAATGTGTAGTAACCTTTATTAACAATTACATCAGATTCTCCATCATCTGTTTTCACTTTGAGAATAGTTGTTGGTTCCCTTATGTTGAAGTACTCCCAGAAAACTGATACTCTCTTCACAAAGACTGATTTATAGTTGCTTGTTAGAACTGAGTTCTGTAGTGATACAACTGTGTGCGAGCTCTGGAGTAAAATTGTGAACTTCATCTTAATAACATACGCTAGGTTATTAAGAATGAGACTAGGTGGAGGACAAGTTGGTAAGTCGCCGTATCGGTCGTATCAGGACTTTGAAAAAAAGTATGGAAAGGAAGACGATGAAAATCATGTTGATCCTATTGCTGGTAAAAATGCAGAGAATGCCGAGAGGGCTAAATTTATTAAAAAGTCCCCTCACGCTGACATGAATAGATTTAAATTTGAAGCAAAGGCTACTAGTAGTGGTGATATAGGAGTTATCACTTGGTTTGTTGATTTAGATGGTATATCTTCATATGACATTAGATATGACGGTTTTAAGAAGGATAAGGAGTTTACATCTTATCTCACTAGTACTAAGGAAATTATTACTCCAGTACAATTCAAAACTATGACTGACATGGATCAACCTCCACTAGAAGTAATAACAACCAAGTGGCCTTCAATATGGTCCAGTGGTGGTATAGTTCAGAAGATAAGTTTTACTGAGGGTGATCCTGTTACTGGAAAGTATCCTCCTATTACAAAAATTAATCCTATCTCCAACTTTAAGGTTTATGTTAGTAATAGTGAGTTTTTCTATAGTAACCTTCCTAAGATTAGTGATTTTATTAGTATTTATAATGTTACACCAAAGTTTAATAGAGAGTTGTCGTATTATGCTGCAATATGTGGAACTTATGTAGCTACGTATCTATGTGGAGTCTCTACTTATCATACAAGTCCTCATAGTAATGTAAATCCTATTATCACATCTATTATGAACTTTCACGTGTACTTATGGATTAGAAGGTTTATTAAAAATCCTAGTTTACTTCAGCAGTATTCCAATAGGTTAAAGGTAATATCTGGTAATATTCCTGTTAAGGGTCAGTGGGAGGTTGATAAGTTTAGTGATAGTCGAGCATCTATTGGAATTGTGTATAGGAAGTTTAGAAACGAGCATAGAACTGTTAGAAATGTTAGGTATGCTAAAAATACATCTGGAATGATAGTTGGGATTAGTTATGATGAGCTTACAGGTATGTCTTCCCTTGCTAGTCTAAATGATTATATGAGGTATTACGCAAACAAAAGTGTGGGTCTTGTTGCTACCTCACTTTTACAGGAAAGCTTGCAATGTTATGTATACTGTGTCCTTGGAGCTCAAGCTAATACTCGGTGGGCTATAGTAAACCGTGGAACCTCCTCTTTACTGTCTCAAAAAGGATTCCGTAAACTTGTAGAAGATGTTGTAGTTCAAACTGATATTTCAGTTGGAATCACTAATATGAGAACAGCAATTAGAGATACTAACGCAACAGTAAATACAGCAATAAATCCTGACATTATTTTATTTCCATCAAATTTGGTAATATTAAAGGATCCTATTCCCGGTTATAATAATATTCTACTTAAACCTAACTCTAGTGTTAAGTTTGGTGTAAATACTAAAGTAAATTATGTACGTGTTAAGAAAGCTGATCCTCCAAAGAAGCAACATCAGGATACAACACCTGTTAATCACCTTGATACTCTTAGTGGATACGTAAAACAACAGATTAAACCTAGAGAAAACAACTCCTTTCGTAGAACTATGGTTAACAGTAATAAGTCTTCGGAAGTTAGCGCTATTGCTGGGGCTGGAATTGGTGCTACAGTTGTATTTATTATAATGAAAATGTTTTTGTAAACATTATGTATGTTATAAAATGGCTCTCTATAGGGGATACAACAAAGGAGTAAATAAAGTTGACCCATCAAGTGGTAGTGTGTTTGATAAGGATGGATTTACCATGAAGGGTGACATTGAGATGGATGGTAATGAGGTGAAAGGTTTAGGTGCTCCTACAGATGATACGTCTGCGGTCACAAAAAAGTGGGTGGATGATGAGATCATTAAACAGGCTGCTGTTACAATTCAACCAGCAGGGTTTACAATGACTGGAGATATTAACATGGGAGGTAATAAGATAACTAATCTTGATAATCCTACTAATCCAGGTGACGCTGCTAGTAAGAGTTGGGTTGAAGGTAGTCGTGTAAGTTTACCCGGTCTTACTCTTACAAATGATCTTAATATGTCAACCAATGAAATAAAGGCTTTAGGTGATCCTACAACTGGAAAGTCTGCCGTTAGTAAGGATTGGGTTGTTGGAATGTTAAATAAACCTGTATCTGGACTTGATATTGCTGGCGATATTGATATGAAGAATTATGAGATTAAAAATCTTAAGGATCCCTCCGAAGATCAGTCTGCTGTTAGCAAGGGATGGTTTAATTCAAACACTAACAACTTCCTTAAGCTGTCTGGGGGTAATAATCAGTTTATCCGAGGTAGTGTTCTATTTGACGAAGTTCCACATACAAGTAAAGATGCTTCCACTTCTAGCGGTCTAATAAGAAAAGGCCTTCTGGATAAAAGGCTGGCCTATTACGTTCATCGTAACGGTTTAAATACAATGACTGGTAATCTTAAAATGGGTGGATATGAAATCACAAGTCTTAAGGATCCAACTACTGACCAGTCTGCAGTCACAAAAAAATGGGCCACCGATAATAATTTTGTTAATCTTGGAGGTTGTATGTTGGCTGATATATCAATGGCTGGATTCAGACTTTTCGGACTACCTGACCCAAAAATTGATAATGAAGCCGTTTCTAAAAAGTGGTTCACTGACTTTATATCAAATGGGCGTAAACAAAGGGAAACTCGGGCAGGGCTTACATTAACAGACAGCATTGATATGGGAAATAATGAGATAGTAAAGTTAGGTGATCCAACAACTGATAATTCTGCTGTATCCAAAAAGTGGGTAGAGGATAATATTAGCGGTGGTAGAAGAAAGCGTGAGACTTACAGTGGGCTTACCCTATCTGATGACCTTGACATGAATAACAATGAAATAATAAAATTAGGTGCTCCAACTACTGATAATTCAGCTGTGTCTAAGAAATGGGTCACCGATCACGTTAGTGGAAGTTCAATTAGTAGTAGCGGATTTACTATGAGTGGTAATATTGACATGGGGGGTTATAGTATTACAGGTCTCAAGGGTGGATCAGTTGGGGATACCAGTGCACTTTCCGCAAATACTATATACTCCTGGTGTAAACAGTTCCTGAAGCGTAATGGTGGTACTCTAGATAGTAATCTTGACGTTAACGACTATGAGTTAACTAGAGTAGGCAATCCTACAACTGACGGTTCAGCTGTCAATAAAAGGTGGGCAACTGATGAGTTCATGAGTAGTAGAGGTGGACTGGTAAAGGGTGATCTGGATATGGGAGATTCAAGTGGTATTCTTGATCTAAAGGATCCGGTAAATGATAAGGACGCAGTTAACAAGCAATGGGTAGAAAAGAATTTCCTAAAACCTTCCTCAGGTCTTGTCCAAGCAGTGGCCGATAAGAGATACGTAAGAATAAACCGTCACATTCACGCAGAGTGGATCTGGGGTTATCGTGGCGTATCAGTTGCAGCAACAAGGTACTATGCTTACTGTCACGACCAGATTCCACCTTCATGGAGAACAGATCCTATTAATAATATGACAGACCTCAACCTTGAATCAATTACTATTAAATCAGATTTTCCTAATTTTTCAACCATTCAAAATATACCACTAGCTCTAATCCTGTGGGCTACTGTATGGGAAAAACAATCTAATGGAAAATATACACAGGTTAAGAAGGAAATTACTCTGAGAACAGTAGACTTAAGAAAACTGTCACATACTTGGTTTAATGGAACTTACACAACTACAGGTGGAAGTACAGCTTGCTACGTTTTCAAGGGTAATAGTATGTTCTATTTAGGAAATCAGGTTGAGCTGGTAGATAATACGCTGGCCTGGTGTATTATAGTTAAACCGGAACACTCAATGCCAACTGGTTCTAGTATGGACATGTCTTTTTGCTGGTCACTTCGATACTCAGGGTCGGGTGCTTAACATGTGTTGTATCATAAAGTATCATGTCAAAGTGGCGCTCATGCTTCTCCTGTTTGGGTAATATCTGTGGCTGTCGTAGGAGGTCTAATAAAAATGGGAAGGTTGGTGATATAAATTTCTCTGTATCCAATAATATTAACGTTGGAGTAACCACACAGGGTAAAAAGGATGACACCAATAGTGTATCCGGACTGCAAGGGCCCCCTGCCTTGTGTACCCTCATGGAGGAAATAAAAGATGTTGAAAAGGCTTTGGAATAGGAAGGTTGGATGATATTGGGAAAGTGTAGGATAATCGTATTAGAGTCTCAGCTGAGATAAGTTAAATGAAAAACAAGAATAGCAGTTTCACATTCTAATAAATGATTTTAATATAATAAAAATAAATTCTTTTAAATAAAGATAAAAAAACTAGTGGTCTAGAAAAATTGGGAATGGTCTAGAAACCTCAGTTCCTATACTACTCAAGTATTGCGGGCTATGGCGGTTCTCGGCCATCGGTGATTTCATTTTCATTCGATTTTCATTTTCATTTGATTTTGTTTTGAAATCATTTTTGTTTTATTTTAATTTTGATTTTATTTCTTTTTCTATTTTGTTTACACTTTAATTTTTAAACTATTTTATTTTTGAAAATATACAAATATATAAAAATTTGCTACGGCGGTTCTCGGCCACCATAAAGCACTGTACAGTACAAGCAGTCATATCGATTACCGATAAAATCCAAAGAGCAATTGAGGATGGTTTGTTTTCTTGTGGAATTTTTTTGGATCTAAGTAAAAGCTTTTGATACTGTTAACCACCAAATATTAATAACTAAACTTGAGCATTATGGTATAAGGGGAATAACAAAAGATTGGTTTATTTCATACTTAGAAAATCGAAAACAATTTGTATCCATAGGAAGTTCAGTATCCGACAAGCTTGTTGTCCCTTGTGGTGTCCCACAAGGATCTGTACTCGGCCCACTGTTGTTTCTTCTGTATATGAATGATTTCAATAATAGTTCAAAGGTTTTCGATTTTCATCTTTTTGCTGACGATTCTAATCTGTTTTGTACAAACAAGAGTGTTTTGGACATGGAACAAGTTATTAATGATAATATTGTAAATATTAATTCCTGGCTTAACTGTAATAAACTTTCCCTTAACATTGATAAGACAAATTTTGTTATTTTTCATCCACCTCAAAAGAAAATTACATCCACAATAAAAATATTTACTAATCAAGTACAAATTAAACAAGAAACTAGTCTCAAGTATTTAGGAATCTATATAGACTGTAATCTTAATTGGAAAAGTCATATTCAACATATTTCGAAAAAAATCAAGAGAAGTATTGGAATGTTGTGTAAAATTCGCCATTTTGTTACCTCGCATGTAATTACACAATTTTATTATTCCTTAATTTACCCATATTTGACATATGGAATAACGTTGTGGGGAAACACCTATATTTCAAATCTTAATCCAATAATAACCTTACAAAAAAGAGTAGTCCGAATTATTACCTTTTCTAAATTTGACAATCATTCTAGTCCTTTATTTAAAAATCTTAATATTTTGAAGCTCGTTGATCTTGTTTTTCTAAACAACGCTTTATTCATGTATGATTATCATAACGGGAATCTTCCTGCCACATTTAATAACATATTCAAACAGGTCACATCAGTACATAATTATAATACCAGATTGGCTTCTAGAAATACATATTATATTCATAAAATAAGAACTAACTATGGCAAATTCAGTCTTCGATTTCAGGGTCCTAAAGTATGGAATGATATTGATGATAAATATAAAACTCTTAGCAAATCATCTTTTAAGAATAAAATTGTGGAAAATATGATTTTCATTTACTAGCGCTGCCACAAGTATTCATGAATATATACTTTTATAATTATACAAAATGATATAAAACTCATTATTTCATTTATTTTATAAAAGGTCACTAGACTGGTTTAGTCTTCACTATTTCTGGTGACCTGTGCCATAATATTTATATTTAAAAAAAAATCATATAATGTTATTTTACTTGGTGGTGCGAAAAAATAAATTATTGTTGTTGTTGTTGTTATTTCCATGATTGTAGTTTCGACATTACCAGAGAATAAAATCAATAGACTAAATACGATTAGTGTAATTATGCATCCACACAATAGATTGGTTAACGACAACACACATGAATTGAACACCTTATAACATATACATAGTTGAAATTACTTGCCTCAAGCTGCTAAGAAATCGTACTAAACAAAATATGAAATAAATAAGTATATAGTAATACTATATACTAGAAAATACATGCATGCAGAAACCCTCGCCTTGCTGAGAAAACCATTGTATTTTCCGAACATGAAGTATCTAAAGTAGTTGTTATAGTAACACAATAATTTTTTAAGAATATTCTTACAAATGAAAAATCGTCTAAAAATATCACTTTTAATTACAAAATTATCAATTTCCCAACATAGCTATATTATACGTAATATAAGCTTCAACGTTTTAAAGTGTTCTTTATAAAAAAACTAAAATATCACTTTTAATTACAAAATTATCAATTTCCCAACATAGTTATGATATTATACGTAATATGCAGGATATCATGGTGTCAAAACCTAAATCTTGCCAATTAGACCCAATTCCAAAATGGCTGCTCAAGAGTTGTATTGATGTCCTTTTACCAACTATAACAACCATCATAAACGCATCTTTGGAACAAGGAGCTTTTCCATTGAAATGGAAAGAATCTCTTCTGCGGCCTCTTATCAAGAAAATGTCATTAGATGGAGATGAATTTAATAATTTTAGGCCAATCTCAAATTTAGCATTTCTCTCCAAAACACTCGAAAAGATTGTTGCTTCTCAACTTGACACCTACTTAACAAATCATCAATTATATGCCAAGATGCAGTCAGCATACAGAATCCATCACAGTACAGAGACAGCACTACTAAGAGTTGTGAATGATGTAATGAGGGGGATTGATGGTCAACAAGAATGTGTTCTTGTGTTACTTGATCTTTCATCAGCATTCGACACAATTGATCACGACATTTTGCTTGACAGGCTGTGTAATCGTTATGGCTAAAGTCTTACCTCTGTGATCGCCCTCAGCGTGTGGTCATAGATGTTTCGTCACGACCGTGTTTTGCTAGCTGTGGGGTTCCGCAAGGATCTGTTTTGGGACCATTGTTGTTCTCTTTGTACATTGCTCCCCTCGAAGATGTGATCATGTCCCATGGAATAGATGCCATGATGTATGCTGATGATTCTCAACTTTATATTTTTCTGAATCGTAATAACCGCATTATCGCAACTGAAAAGTTGGAAGCCTGTATTGACGACGTTATGAATTGGATCACTTGCAATATGCTTATGGGCAATCCATCAAAGACGGAAGTAATTCATTTTTATTCACGTTACATGAAACCCGATTGTCCTCTTCGTCCCATCAAAGTAGGAGGGCATGATGTACAACCCGTAAACAAAGTAAAGGATCTAGGAGTTACACTCGATTCCTGCCTTACTTTCAAAGTGCATATTAATAACATATGTCGTTCGGCTTCACAATCAATACATCAAATTGGCAAAATAAGAAAATATCTTTCACGAAAGGACACCGAAAGTCTTGTTCATGCTTTTATTTCGTCCAAACTTGATTATTGCAACGGCGTGCTCTACGGCCTTCCTTCTTGTGAATTACAGAAGCTGCAAAGGTTACAAAACACTGCTGCCAGATTAGTCGTCAGAGAAAGGAAATCGGCGCATATAACACCGGTACTTTCTAATCTCCACTGGCTTCCTGTGCAACAACGAGTGACTTTCAAACTCCTTTTGGTGTCTTCAATTAAATAATGGCTGTATCGATAAACTTTGAGTTTGCAATAAAATTATTTCAAATTCTCATATGCAAAAAACTTTGCTTTCTTTTTTATTTAAAAAATTCAATATAATAAAAAGGGAATCAATATTAAAGATACACTGAAATTATATGCTGTTTGTTTAATCGTTTCATATACGCAAAGCCAAAGGGCATCAGGTTTTAAAGCAATTATAAAATCAATACAGCTAATTCAAAAAAGGTTGTCTGTCGAAAACTCAAAACCTTAAACGTTAAACTATGAGCGCGCAATGCATCATGGAATGCACAATTTGTTTTCACATTAACTCAGTATTCTAGCTTTACATGAATGACAAAAATTTATAGGAGTGAATGTAAAGGCCCTGGTTATACGTCGCTCTGGTGTTGGGTCAAATTCAATTTTTGCCCGAAAAGATATACCAAAAATCCATCAAAAGATCGTCGTAAACATACATTGTAATAATATAAGCTTGTCTCAGATTTAGGCCACGTTTACACTTTCGAGTCTAGTATGTCTATGTGTATGACCATACGGCAAATATACCATCGCGTTTTGATTTGCATCCGGAGTGCCAAACATACCACCGTTATAGTGTAAACACAATGCTGAGAAACTTAGTGAAGTTTTAACGAAATTGATTTGTATTCAGAGTGGCAAATGTAGTGGTCCGTAGTTAGTACGCCACAGCAAACCACGCCGTTATAGTGTAAACACAATACAGTCTCGATACTAGAAACATAGTAAATTTTTAACGGAGTTGTTAACCTGCGTAGCGCCATAGTGTAAACACGGCCTTAATTAACAATATATTTATACGTCGATTGTTGGGAGAAATAAATTTGACTCGACACAGGAGCGACATATAAACAGGGCCGTACTGTCAAAATGCACCGTGTGTATAGTCATGGATAGCTAAAAGACTTTTAACTCTTTTAACTATCCATGGTACAGTCACGATTTACGATGGATAGCAATTTGGTTGACGGAAACTGAATTGGACTTTCAAATCGATGAAGTGAATATCTTTTTACCAATGTCAATTAATTAAAGAAAATGACTCCTCAATATTTGCGAAATTCCGAATGTTAGACACGACTGTTATCGGCAGACCATACGCTTGCGTAGCAATATTATGCGTAGAAAGTTAATGTAAAGTGTCAAAGAATTCCCAATGGGACTCTGAATTTATTCTAAAAATGCGAGATCAACTAATTTATCTGCAAATTACTCGTTTGGTATGACATTGAAATTAGTTCTAATTAATTCCTATGTGATTTCAAAGGGTCCACCTCTTTGGCTAATTGCATTTGCATTTTACCTAAACATTCAATTTGATACCAAACTAGTAATTCGCTGACATTCGGAATTTTTCGCATTTACTTCGCATTCACCGCTGAGCCTGTTTCTTCATGACCTTGTGCAGTATTTCAGATAGGGTATATCCTCTGGGCGCTGCAGCAAAACCCCCATAACAACGAGCTCCTTGTGCAGGTGCATTGCTACGCAAGCATATATGGTCTGCCAATAACAGCCGTGTCTGCAAGGCCCAGCATATGAAATTTTCGCACATATCAAGAAATCGTTTCGTTGACATTTGTAGTAAGATGCTCACTTTGTCGATCTGAAAACCCAAGATTTCGGTAAACCAAATTGCTCTCCACCGTAAGTCTTGGCTATACGCACACGGCATATTTACAATTACCTTCACTCCTGTGGTCATGCAATAGTTAATTAATGCGAAACAAACCGTCGATTCCCATGATGCATTGCACGCTCATAGTCTAATGTTTATGGTTTTGAGTTTTTGACGGACAACCTTTTTTGAATTAGCTGTATTTAAAACAAACTTACCTTCGTTAACGTTGGCTCCCTTCTTTTAGTCGATTCTTTCACCCTTTCTTTCTTGAAATTTACAAAATCTTGCAAAAATGCAAGCAAAAATGAAATATATTTGCAAGAAATTTATCAATTATCATATCAAGAAATGTTTGCTATTTCGCTGTCATCATACAGTCGTTATAATGCAAACTTTAAATTGGACCATGCAATCACATTGTTCGCTATTCATGAAGTTTACCAGGGTGAAAAAGCCAAAACAATGCACTCGCAATATGGTCTTCAAATCACAGAACTCCCATGTGATAAACTAGTGAAAAGGTCATTGGCAAAATGTAGTTGACCATGTGAAGTCTGCTGATGTTGTTATTTGGGATGAGGTTTCAATATAAAGTCAGAGTATACTTGAAATTGTTAGCCAGATTGATCATATTGTATTAGTGTCATATAAGTCATTTGGAGGTGTACATTTTATCTTAATTTATCTGGACCCCTAATCTGGATCCCATTCTGGACCCCATTCCTGACCTTTTAAAAACCAACAGGCCAGATGGTAGGACACAACTATTTGGATTTCAATATCACGATGATCAATTAAATTCGCTTTGCTTTTTTTGACTTTCTGAATCCTCAATCCTGTTCAATGCCCTAATCATTTAAGTCAGCGACAATCGCATTATCGTAGGAAGGCACTTCATCTTGCTTCAAAATTTCCAATTCCCTACTCCCAGGAGAAACCTTGAAGACAAACGCCCGGGAGGATGGTGATGTTTTGAATGATACGTATGATATAATCTCATACATTAAACATTGCTGGGCAACATTGTTATTCCTATTAGAAATACTTTTTACTGCACTAGTTTTCTTGTTTCATGTTCTTTTGAATGGGAACAAGTGTACTTTCAGTAAACTGCATGTTGTTCTTGTGACCTTGTGAAATACTGTGTAATGACATTGTCAATGTAGTGTCGGGTTGCTATAAATCAGCAAATTACCCTGCTGCATTTACAGCAAAAAATGTCAACAAATATTGGCTTCCAATTTATTGCAAATAAGCCATGTCTTCAACAAATGTGGGTTGGGGAGGGACTGCTTACAGCTGCGTATGTAATGTTTTCTTAATTTGCATGTATTCTTTTGGTTCTTAAAAGGTCCAGAAAGGTAACCAGAATGGGGTCTAGAAAGGTATCCAGAATGGGATCCAGAATCGGGTCCAAAATGGGGTCCAGAATGGGATCCAGAAGGGGAGTGCACGTTTTGTCAACCCCCACAATTTTCAACATTGCCTTTCCTCACTGAGTTGAATTGACAAATATTATCCGGCAAGACAATTTCCAGAAATCTCTAGCGGTTGCACTAGAGTGTTTGAGATATGGCAAGTGCACTGACGAGTCAGAACTCTATATACAGAGCTTAGCAAATACAATACAATACTATGTGACGGAACTTTACACCTTTTCTTCAAAAGATTGCCTGTAGAGATCCATAATTTAACATACTGCTTGGTATTCCCTGAAGAATGTTCTCTTTACATACACAGGATCAAGGGAATGTCACCACCTTGGATTTCACGGTTGGAAAGACTATCAATTTAAAAGAAGACTGCAATGTTTTGCTGTTGTACAACATCAGTGAATATTTGAGGAATGGCACAACTGGTAAACTTGTCAAAGTTGAAGAAGATAGCTTGACAGTTGCCTTTCCGAAAGTTGGACACAAAAAATAGCTCATAAAATATGGTATGTGCCATGCACAGAAAGGTACTTGGTAGCCATACACAATTCCCAATCATTCCAAGCTATGCAGTCACTGTTCACAAATCGCAAGGCATGACACTGGATGTTGCAATAGTTCAATGTACACTGAGTTTGTTCCAGGACAAACGTATGTGGCAGTATCCAAAATGAAAAATTATTATTAAGAAATATTTACAGAGGATAGACATTTCAGTATGAACACACTGCTATCAATATGTGTCCTCTTCTCCTACTATAAAACTACTGTGCCTATGCTAGGGTATAAAAACTATTAAAAACTATTAAAAGTTAACAAGATTATACATAATATAACTAAGTTGAACTACTGGGAATAATGTTCAAAAAATGCATTCACATAATAGATCAAATACAATAAGAGTCCAATGACATCTCAAAAAATTTTAAATCCCCTTCAGCTCTCATTGAGATGAGTAGATCATTATATATCTTTGCGGCAACATATCTAAAAGATTGTCCAGCATATTCCAATTTGACTTTAGGTAATTTAACAAGCTTAGAATTATTCTTGGTACATTGATTATGATTGTTTGTCTCAAAATACCCCTGAAAATTACAGCATACATCATTATCCAAACACTTTCTTACAGTTAGACATGCCTTCTTTTGTATTAGTTTCTCCAACCGGGGAATATGTTTTTCCTCTCCAACAATTTCATTAACTCGATTTTCTATTAGAGCTAAGTTTAGCAAGTTGAGATTCTTGTCAACGTAGGTTTAATTGACATACTGTAGGTTATCAGAAGAATCATCATTTCATAGATTTTAAATGCGGCTTCGGGTGTTACGTATACACACAGTTTGGACAGTAACCTCACACGGTTACTGGCTTTCTTATACATGATGTTAAAATTTTCACTAAGGGCTAAACAGGAATCAAGAGCATATCCAAGATACTTGTATGACGTAGTGAAATTAATAGAATGTCTTCTGTATTTTACTTCCAAATTGCGTGGTTGTAATGAAAGTCTCTTCCCTGTGCCTAATAACATGATCTCGGTTATTGCTTTCTTAAGATTTATCACCAACTCGTTTTGATAAAAAAACGTGCAATTTCTTCCAAATCCTGAGCAAGTACCCCCTCTATTGCCTCCACATCCTTTCCTGAGAAATATACGACAGTATTATCCGCATATTTTATAACTCGGGAGTTAACTAGGTGGTCAGCCAGATCATTATAGAACACAGTGAAAAGGGGCCCTAAAATAGATCCTTGTGGTACTCCACTAAAAGCCAGTTGGTAAGGTGTCAAATTTGCACCAATACGGACAAGTTGTTGACAACAGAATAGAACCAGAGCAACTCATTTCCCTTTATTCCATATGCCTGTAACTTTTCAAGAAGGCCTTGCTAAGGTCTATGAACACGGCTCCAACAAGATTGACTTTGTCCACATCCTTACGTATGTCATCAATGAACAAGGTAGCTGCTAGACTCGTAGATCATCTCGACTGATATCCAAACTCTTTGACAGTAGATCTTCTTTTTCAAGAAAATTTGTCAGTTGTTGATACATTGCTTTCTCTAATATCTTAGACAAAACCAGCAGTACTGATATTGACTGATACTTTTCTGGTTAATTGTATGAACCAGATTTATGTATTGGCACTACCTTGACTACTTTCCATAATGCTGGAAAACAGGCCGTCTGACTGATAAGTTGAGGATATGGCAGAAAGGTTGTGAAATATGTTCTCAGCAATCTTTCAGCATGCCCGGTGGTAAATTGTCCACTCCAGTGGCTTTGGTTATCCTCAGTTGCTTTAATTCATTTAAAATGAATATGTTGGAAATACACTGCATCTTGAAAATATGACTTGTCTGTGATATCACTGTCGCTGGATATCTCCATACGAAATCAGTAAGTAAAATTGCATTTGATACATCTCACAGCATTAGCAAAGTATTTACTGAAAATTTTCGCTTTATTTTGATTGGCATTGGTACTTGTTTATCATTTTTGTCTTTGGTTGGAAATATGCTCTTAATTATGTTCCAGAATTTCTTGGGGTTGGTCGCATTCTGTTGAATTAGATCTTTGACAAAAGCACTCTTGGCATACCATAACTTGTTATTACAAGAATTTCTTAGTTTTTTGTATGAACTCCAATGTCCTTCATCTTTAGTCTTACATGCTTTTCTTAGCATGCGATCTCGGTCGGTCGGTCTGCCATGCTCTTACTTATATCTGCGTTCAACCAAGGGCATGGTTTACCCTTCAACATTTTAATCCAATAGATTGCACTCGAGATATCTTTTCTCAAAGTCTAAAATATCCAAAAATGAGAAAAATGAGTTTAAAGTCTCTTGTATCGAAAACACTTGATTTTTCATACATGTTGAAAATCTTAAGCCTGGATAAATCAATTCCTACCATTTGTTTGGTGTTTTAAAAAGTTTTGTTACAGCTCAAAATCCTCTAGCCTCATGTATGGTGCGTCATCGGTATCAAAAATGTTATTCTATTTTAAGATTAGATTTTCATATATCATATATTTCATATAATCGCATTTCATAATTATAACACTATAAATTTTGGATAACATGATTTTTCATATAACACTGATTTTTTAATTGTGCCGACTTACCTATATCATACTATAATATCTATTTACATCCTACTGATATCAATTGTCATTTATGTTATAAAGAAGTGGGCAAAAATATTTTTTCCTTTTGAACTTGAGCAAAATACACTTCTTAATTTGACTAGGATAAATTGCTATTTGTACAGCAGCATGCTCTACCTCTGTCAGGAAAAGGCTTTCCACATTAAAATCTGGGTCTCTGTACAGTGGTCTACCACACACAATCTTTGGTTGAACCAACACAACATTGTAACTACTGCAGTTGCAGTATTGGAGCTCTTCCATAGTGCATAAACACTCTGGCTTAATTGTTAGAAGGCCTACAATAATGCCATATTATGTATACTGGCCATGTTCAAATGTTACATTATTTTTATTATGTATATTGTAGATATGCAAAATTTACAAGATATTGTCACCCAACTAAAGCATTCAGTGGGAACATTGGATCAATTGGCTTCAGTTGGGTTAAAATGCAAACAGTGGAGGATTGATGCCCCTGACACAATTGAAGATATTTCTTCAGAGCACCTGTCTTCGCCAATTGTTACTATTGTGAAGCAAGCTTCCAGTTCTGACAGTGAACCAGACAGTGTAAGTAACTACATTATTAGCATAATAATCTACAGAGTGTTAAGTCAGTTCAAGCCTTTTAGAATTTTTCTGGTATTTCTTAAAATCTAACCATGCACATCTATAGACCAATTTTGACACCAGACAATGACTAGTAATTTGTTATGGTTGGATCTTAAACAGCCTTTCAGTTATCTGTTTGAAGTTCTGGTTAATAATTTGGGTATGACCAATAACGTTTTGCTCTACTGAGGCTCCGACTATTAATTGATGAACGAAGCCGAAGCGAGTATGCAAAATTTTATTGGAAATTTCATGACTTATATGATCAGTCATTCTTCGATTTTTTTTATTCACATGCAAATATCCATACAAATTATCAACTACTGGATTACTTGACCTGCCCAATGTATTGTGTGCTATTACTTGGTCAGCCATAATCTATTCACTTTTACACACAACTATATTTATGCCATGAATCCACATCCTATTTAACTCGTATAAAATAACTAACCATTTTGATTCTAGGATCACTGATATTTCTGGCCATTGGGTTGTTCCAGAAAAGATCCACAATCCTCCCACAGAGAAAATGCCTGCTGTCTGCAGGGGGATGGGAGGAAAAATTGTTTCTGATAATATTAGTGAATGTATTAGGACATCTGAAGGGGTGTTAACTTCCCATTTCCCCCCACCTACCATGCAGGGCTTTTGTCATCTTCACTAAGAAGTACATAATCTTTATGATAGAAAAATCAAGTTGAAACAGTTGGACAAGTTGAAATTAATTGCCATGTGTTATTTGCTTTCTTTAATTTCACAGGTTAATGCGGGCACAATGTAAACAATTGATGTAAACTAATCGCTGATTGGCTTAAATTATATAAGCTCATTGCTGAATGGCTATGTGTTAACATACGGTAACAGTATGGTACAGTATGTTTGCGATAGCATATAGATCTGCTTCGCAGATACAAAAACAATTCTTGATAGTTTTTTTAGTATAGGGGTAATTGTTAGGAAAATGTCTTTTTGGACTGCTTTGAGGCATGTTTGTTGGTTTGTGTATAATAAACACATAAAAATTTTAAGTTCCTTGGCCATGTGGGAAAGAAAAGAATACTGCGAATGCTCTAGCAGCCCGTAAGCTCGCAAAGGATCATAATTAATGTTATATGAAAAATCGTGTGTTATCCAAAATCAGTGTTATCCAAAATCAGTGCTATATGAAAAATCGTGCTATATGAAAAATTGTGTTATCCAAAATCAGTGTTATATGAAAAGTCATGTTATCCAAAATTTATAGTGTTATATGAAAAATCGTGTTATCCAAAATTTATAGTGTTATATGAAAAATCGTGTTATCCAAAATTTATAGTGTTATATGAAAAATCGTGTTATCCAAAACTTATAGTGGTGTTATATGAAATGTGATTATATGAAATATACGATATATGAAAATGAAAATCTAATCTTAAAATAGAATAACATTTTTGACACCGATGATGTGCCATACTTATGTCACTCCTACTGCTTCCAGAATAGCTTCTTTCTGTTGTTGTCTAAATCAGTTTCTCTTCTAGGCGTCGTTTCTTCTCTTTTACAGTTGCCTGATTTTTTACAGTTGCCTGTAAATCAGATATCTTTATTTGCTGCACATCCTTGCATCACAAACTTGTTTTGTTTTACCCCCAACATGAATGGACAGCTGCTTCATAACACCAAGTCGACTCTGCTCCAATATGGAAGTGGGAAACAGCAGCAGCTACAGCACATCGCACTGCTTTGCAGCCATGTTGTTTATGCTTTGGATACCTAGCCCAAGCTAGAGCATTCAAACTGCCATTTTGGTTTTCAGTGGTGTCAAGAACACACCTTTGAAGCAACTCTGTTAGACTAAGAGAAATGACCCACACATCCGATTTCATCTTCCAAAGTTAAATTTCCTAAACAAATGTTCATTAGCATTTTTAAAACTATTGACACATATATGTACTGTATATTGTAATTGTTTACATCATCATAATCTATTCATTTTTACACATAACTATATTTATGCCATGAATCCCACGTGCTATTTAACTCGTATAAAATAACTAACCATTTTGATTCTAGGATCACTGATATTTCTGGCCATTGGGTTGTTCCAGAAAAGATCCACAATCCTCCCACAGAGAAAATGCCTGCTGTCTGCAGGGGGATGGGAGGAAAAATTGTTTCTGATAATATTAGTGGGGTATACATAAAGTGCGAGCCAGCGAGCCATGCCGATGTTGTGAGCCACTCGATATGTGCGAGCCATGTGCAATAAAGAAATTTGAGAAATTGGTCTCCGCCAAATGGAAGTACTGAGTACGGACCACATGGTACGGAATGGTATGGACGCTTCCTCTTCGCTGTCTCCTCGGTTATACTAAAAAGAAAATCAATCTCTTCTTGTCGCGTTTAATTGCGGTTCAATCAAGTCACTCAAGGTAAAGTCACTCAAGCTAAAGTTGCGGTTTGTTGATTCAAATATAATTTCTGCTAAAATGTTTTATTAATGAGCTTCTTTCATTTTCTAATAATTTATTTATTATGCAAAATTAATTAAGATGAACAATAGGCGCCTTCAGTGTTTACTCGAAGCAAACAAGCGTGGATTCACTCTTGACTTGGATCCTTCTGGAGAAAATAATAGATGTTTTTATCAGTGTCTTGCACAACATCTGAAGATAGAGGAAGACAACGTTGTGGATATGATCCAGTCGTACATGGCAGCAAACCAAACAGTGAGCAATAAAAACAAGGTGATTATATTAAAATATATTAGCAAGGTGATCATATTATTATATATATATTTAGCAATTTGGATGTCCGAATTTTAAAAAAATTCAAAAACAAATTTCTTTTTGCCTCTATTTTGAACTCTCCTTCCCATTGTGAAATTGGCATTTTGAACACTTTATAATATATCTAATGCAGTAGTCATTTGAAACCCCGACCCCCACCCCCCTGTCTTTAACAACCATTTTAACGCGTGCATGTGGAGTCTGGGAACTAATAGATATCACACTTTTTATGGTCCAACATGGACGTTCAAGACAACTTTCAGAGGATCTTTTCTTATTCAATATTCCTTTATTTTCTAATTTCTACTGTGAAAATCAGAGGAAATTGAACATAAAACCTTCAATTTCATCCCGGGGAGCATGTTTTTTTTAAGTCTTTAACAACTGCAGGAATGGTATTTTTAGCTGGGTTTTTAATGTTCCTAAAATGTTAAAATCCCCGCATGGTCCCAGGGGCCGGGGTTTCAAATGACTGGTGCATAATTCTTTCAATGATGAATTCAACAGTGTCGTGAAATAATAGCTTTCTGCATTTATAACTCTCCTTTTCTATACAAAAAGTTTGTCCCATTGTTGCAGTAACACATTTGCTTGTCTCCTAAGTAACACATGTGATTGTTTTTAATAGCTAATTTAACCCATTAAGCTGCAGAGCTTCCCCACTGAAAATCCATCATTTGGCCGGACATCTTTCGTGAATGGCCCCCAAGTAGATCCCATATAGATTGCATATTGTCATTTGGCTAGTACTTTTCACATAATTTTGTGATTTAGGATGGAACAATTGATAAACAAAACCTGTTGGAATTTCTATCAGATGCTGATTTTCCAGCTACTGGGAAACGTCCATGCACATGGAAGGAATCAGTCATAGCATTAAGTAATGAAATGGCAAATCATGTTGTGATACGTTGTGCTGCATCACTGTTTTGCATGAATATAAATATAATGGATTGGGAAGGGGTAAGTGATCAGCTTATATGATAAACAGAATATTTTAATGTAATTTAAAATCGATATAGCTACCTACTTTAGCAGACTAGATTACACTGAAATTACATAGATTAAATTTTGATCAAGGCAAGAAGAACAAAATCCATCACCACAGCTAGAACGAACATGTTAATATTAGTAAAATTGCAGAGTTCAGTTGCAAAATGTTGTGAAATAAGGAATATACAGTATATTCCTCTGATATTTGCAAATTTTGTATCAATTTGTATTACGCACAGGGATAATGCAACATTTTCGACCCAAATGTGGTGCATTTTCCCACGCGTAATACAAATTGTGCAAATTTCGCAAGGCTATATTTTCTGCATTTTACAACTTTTCGTAGCCAAACTTTGCAATTTTACCGACTATTTTTAACATTCTCTTTCTAGCTGTGGTGATGGATTTTGTTCGTCTTGCCTATATCAAAATATAGTCTATAGCTGGAATCATTTATTGATCGCAAGTTAAAAATTGATACCAAGTAATGTTAAACACTTGCCATGGATAAGAGATAAAAATTGGGTAAGGGGTGTTTGCTGGTAATGAATGTAATTTATATATTCACAAATACAACTAACTGTCTACATGTAATATTGATCTATTTACAGAGAATGACAGTCACAAACCCATTTGTTTGGCAAGGTATTCATGATGTCTACCTTGCATATACTGGATCGCATTATATGCTATTAACCCAGAAAACAAGTTGCAACACATCAGAACACAAAGGTGGATGTCATGTGCGTGGGCAAGGTATACTACATAAGTGCAGTATGAATGAATGAATTTATTATAGCAAAGTTCTGTTGGGGGGGGGGGGCACCTGGGATGAAGTATTTATAGTACTGTATATATAATGTATATGTTTGCAACAGAGGGACCAATTTACAAAATCGTTACAACTTATGACAATGATTTGTTGATCAAGATTTGGGACTATATACAGTAAAGATATGTTACTTTTTGTTCCAGAATGATACAAATGTTAGACATATACTGTATACAAAAATCATTTTGGGCCTTGCAACACTTTCACAAATATTTTTGTGGTTAAAAAAGATTTCAAAATTAAGGTTGTGCAAATAAAAACCCTATATAACTTATGACTACAATTAAAAGTTCTGTTGACATTTTCCTAATTGTTTCAAATACAATCAATACAGAGAATATTATTTTTGTTTCTTTTGTTGAACATACGGTATTACATGTTATTATTAAACTTTTAGCAAAGAGTGAAAAGCACCGAGGGGCAAGACAATTTTGCAGTACTGGTCCTGAAGAGTATAACCCTGGCATTAGTGTTTTTAAAGGAAGGCCATTGAAGGTAGCTTGATCACATAGCTAGAAAATACTATTATATTAGTTAATATGACCTCCCTAACCTTATGTTAATGTTCCTCTTTTAACAAAATATGTTCTATTTTTATTAAAGTTTGATGATTGTGGCCATCAATTTGTTGGTTCTTCTTCTGATGAAAGTCTTAGTGAATCTAAATCTGTAAGTTGATCACTCAGTGTGGCATGTGGCAGATATATGTCGCAGTTATGTAAAATATCTGCAAAGTATACTGTATGTACAAAAGTATCTGTCACATATATCTCTTGTCGTATAGGAATTTGGCTCAAAACAGATTTGTCACAGTTATAATTAGATTATCAACCAGGCAGATATGTCAGTATGTCACCAAATTCACCTACTTTGACTATACTGTATATACTGTACATCCAGACATTTACTCTGTTAGAGTTACTTATACAAAGTTACTGTTACAGTAGTTTGTATATTTACACTGTTTTGAGTAATTATTTTTTATGTACTATTTAATTAATAAACGAGCTGCAACGTAACCTAATAAAACACGTAGTGCAAAGCAGTGGCGAAGCTGAGGGAATTCGACTAGTCATGCTCTAAGACCTGCACAGGCTAGGGGGGTCCGGGGGCATGCACCCCCGGGAAAATTTTGATTTTCGAAGTCTGGAATGGCCATTTCCTGCGATTTCAGGGTGAAATTCATGCAAAGAAAGCACAAAAAAGTGTGATATAAAGAGGAAAATTCTTAATACTTTTTGTTTTTGAAATTTGTATTTCCACAAAATTTAATTTTATTTCGCTATATATTTAAACTTATCTGCAAATGACGCTCAATATAGCCAATATTGGCAGAAGAAAGAGGATAATATTGTATGTGTACATTTTAATACCCTGCTGAGTGCTGTAATATGATCTTTCATTTGGAATTGCGTAAAGGTCAACTGTAATGTACAGTGTCTACAAGGACCTTGTAAATCTGAAGCAGAAACCTAATGTTGAAAGATACTTTGTTTAGATATTTGGTATATCTGTAAACCTCAAAATATATAAGCACTCGTGAATAAAGCAAATGAACTGGTAGTAAATATATTTATATCAATAGGAAAGGCCTTCACAAATCTTGTTTATATTCGCCAATGTTATAATACAGTAGAATACACAATCGAGTCTGTTCACATGCATTTCGTGAACTAAAATATCTTGTTAGAAGCCAGAAGGCCTTCCTACTATTCACTCGATTGACGTTGGTCAATTTCCATAGATACATAACCAAGATCACTTGAATAAATCTCGATAGAATTGCTGAATAATTTACGGCATTTAACTTGGTCGTGCTTTCGAAGATGAGCATGACCAGAAGATAAAATTCGGCGAGATACGCATGCGCGAGGAGCAATTTAGCCAATAGAATGCGTTGGAATTGATAATTTAGTCGTGCTGGCCTGACGAGAGCACGACTAACGGGCGGGTTACCCATTAGTCGTGCTATTAACCTGCGGTCGGGTGAAACTACGCAATCATACCTTGAATTGGTTTAAAATCATGGCAAAATCACCGGATTTAAAGGGATTTCGCACTTAATAGATGATGCAAGTGTACGACGAATCATTTTTAAAATTTTGGGGGAATTTTTTTTAAGACTAAAAAATTCTTTTCTTTGAAAAAATTTTACTCGTGCTCAGCATGACTAGCACGACCTCTAGCTTCGCCACTGGTGCAAAGCCTATAATAAAACATGTGCAAGTATATTAAGTACTGTTTAATAAACGAGCAGGAGTGTTTTATTAGGTTTCAAGCCACGGTACGGTGGCTTGAGAACTATAATAAAACACGACCTGCGAGTTTATTAAATGGCTTCAAACACGACTACAAATTCAATAGATATACTGCCTTATTATTAGTATTCTTTATATAAAGAATACTAATTACGAGTGTTTTATCAGGTTTAAAGCCACTGCATGTGACATATTATGGTTGACATGATTTGCCAATAAGCATATGAATTATTAATGAGTGTTTGAACAGCTTCAAAAACATCTTCAAAAATAGTAAAGAACACTAATGTGGATGAGAACACTAAAAAATACGGATGAGCTTTTATATAAATTATACTAGTTTTGTTAGGAGTTTTACAGTATACAGGTATAAAGCAACTTCATGTGAAATATAAAATATTTTGTTGCCATGATTTTCCAAAATGCTTAGGAATTATGCAGGAGTTTATGAAGCTAGTGTTTAACCCATTGAGTCACATTGTGCTAACCCCAACCCTAGCGCCCGATGCACCCTACTTTGTTATTTTACTCTGTCTCTGTCTATATGCCAGCCGGAGGGAGAGCGCTGGTGCTTAAATGGGCTAAAGTATAATAATTTTCAAATATGTTTTTTCCCTTTTTCATTGCAAGGGGAGTGAAATACCTGTAATTGAAATAAACACTTCAAGTGACGAAGGAAGTGATGTAGTTTCTAAAAAACGAAAATCCAGAAAGCGAAAAAGATGTAGAACAATTTTGAAAGTAAGGAAATATAAGAGAAACAGGAAATGATGGTGTGTGACTTTTAATTGTCCACAGCCCATTCTGGCATTAAAATAATCTGAAATTCATTTTTTATTAGGATGACAGTTCAATGGATAAACTTAGTGTTATAATGAGCGGTTTGAGCTCAGCTGAGACTACGCCAGCAAAGAAAGTAAAATCTCCGAATACACGCAGTAGTCCGTGTACTAAAAAATTGTTTTCAGAAGATGAGTAAGTCTTTTAAGCTTTATACTGTACTGTAAAATTAAGAACAGTTGTTTTCAAATCACAAGAAAGCTTTATTTCTGAAAGTCATGAGTGACCTTAGCCTTGTCTCTGCATGGCCTTTCCGCATGCGGCTGGATCGGTTTTGAACCGCGGGAGAAGGCCTACAGTATAGCACAATTCGTTTATTATGAATTTCTAAAAGTAACCTTACCCGAATTTTCAGTAGTCGGTGCTTGTACTTCCTTCCAAATATCTAAATATCCTCCTTGCTCATCCCAAAAACAAAAGCATAAATTCGTTGAAAACATCGCTAGAAATACCCAGAACTGGAATGGCAAATACGGTTCACAGAAGGACAAATTTGCGAATTGTGCTAGGCCTTCTCGCTAAATCGACTTGCTTCCAAATACCACTTCCCATTTCTCCCGTAATTTGCATACAATATATAGGTTTTGCACCACGTTTTTCAATCTTTAATATGCAACCCATATTAGCATGTATTCAAAGGTTCTGTACAGATCTTTCTGTTGTAGCTCTGTCTCTGTTATTTAAGCAATTTGTATCATACTGTTTTCCAGAGATGTGACATTTGTACAAAGAGGCAGTCGGTCGTACCTTAACCAGGATGAAGTTGATTTAATGGAAACGTTGAACGTGACAGCAGTGCCTCCAACACCAGTTGGGCCTGTCAAGTATGCTGTTGACTACAATGAAAAAGATCCGTTGGCAGCAGTCACTGACAATTGGAATTGGGACTGTGCGCAACCTTGCAAAAGAAAGGGGTTTTGCAGTGAAGGACGACGGACCTCACAAACTTGCCGTTGGCTCCTTGGTATGTTCCAACAAAATATGTCCATACAGAAAAATTTACCATTGCTCCAATAAGATGGATTTTAACAGGGCTAAAAAATGTATCCACTGTCAAGAAATTGCCGAAGTTATTGCGTGCTCGGCAAGAAAATATGTGGAGAATGACCGCTGTCATAAAGAAATGACAGTTATTTATATTGGCAAACATAATTGTAATCCACGAGTAAAAGAGAAAAAACCAAGCAAAAAGGATGTTGAAGACATTCTCCGTACAAGACCAACGATAACTACTGGGCAGATTCAGATCGATACAGTAAGAGAAGTTTTGCTCAGTGGCAAGGATGCACAGGAGGTACATGATCTGGCTATGACATACAGCAACAAAACACATCTGTCAAATCTTCGCACTTCGATTAACAATAAGGCTAGACCAGGGGGTTCAGACATAGAAGCTGTCCGACTTCTGCAAGATGATTTCACAAAACGAGGACTCGACAAAAATTTGATTTTAAAAGTTGGTGATGACTTTGTTATTCTTTCCTCGGAGCACAAATTGCGACTAGGAGCGTTAATAACACTCGGACTTGTCGAGGAACCTGTCAGTCTTGACGGCTGCGAAAGCCACGCAAAGGACTTTACTGAGGTCGAAATGACAACTTATTACCCAGTTTTACGAAGAAATGTCAAACTAGTAAGTTTGTTCGCTCCGAAACCAGGCGAAAACTCGGACAATGTTGCAGCCCATGGTCAGTACCTTTGATGATGAAGTAAATAAGATTATTCCGTCAGTTGCACACGAATATGGGATTGATCCAGAACCCTACATTGGTATTGGCCTTGATCCTCACTCTTACGTTGGAGACGAAGGTGGAGCGCTCTGGAGTGGTCTTTGTAAAGCAAAGGGCGATGGTGTTAAAAGTAAGACCATTTCAGACGCGTTCCATGTAAAGCAAGATATTCGTCGGCACCTAAAGTATTTCAAAAGTAAGAAGGATCAAGAAAGATTCCAAAGCTTGATGTCTGATGCATGCAAGTCGCCTACGTCCATTCAGGCGGATGAAGCCGAGAAAGCATTAGATGATTTAATTCGAAAGAAGTCAACTGATCCTGTCAAAATGAGCAACTTCAAAAAGTGGTGGTGGCGGAGACGTGCTAGATGGCAGCAGTGGTGTAAAACAAATAGTGCATCGTCTGCTGAAGTTGCCAATGCCAAGTCTCTTAGTGCATCAGGCTTTCGAAAACGACTTTTAGATGTGGTTACAACAGAGTGCTCCGCTGCTATCCTTGAAGCAGCTGAGATAAAAAGGCAACTGGCTTAAAAACTGTAGGAAGAGGACCCACGGCATTTGATCGTGCCAATAATCAAGTTAACAAACTCTTAACAGATGAGGAAGCATGTGCCACTGCTGTGCAAAACATCGCTCAAAACGCAAGTTCAATGGCAAATACGTTTACTTCCGTAGCAGATATTGAAAGCGCACACCGTGACTATCGTGTTAATACAAGGGACAGTCACAGATCAGATAAAAACAACACGCACATCCAAACAGCCAAAGAAGACTTCCTCACAATCCGTGAGTAAACACCAGCTTCAATACTTCGCAAAACATGTCGAAAATGTGTCAATGGATCTTTTGGAATGTGATAGCAGCATGGTGGAATTTAAGTTCAAGTTGCTTGACACTATGGGATACCTTGAAGATGTAATTATTTCCAAACATTCTACTAGCTGTTCGTCTTTACATTGTCGAAAAAGATGTCATCACCTACTCTGGATTATTCATAACGTTTTTAGTATTATAGGAATGATCCAGTTATGTACAAGCAGAAATTTTCGATATCTGAGTGGAGTAAGCTTGTCACAAGTTTCCCAAATAATGTTCCCCTTGCTCATATTCCAACAGTGAACAATCAGAAGTACATTGTTAATGTTCGATCTTCCAGTAAAAGTGCAAAATGCGCGGTTTGCAAGAACGAGCTGGTCAATGGAGCTGTTCAAGTTGTAACTGAAGGTCCATATAGAACAATACATCGTCAATGGGTTACACGTACTTTTTTCTGTGCGGCCAAAAAGTGTATAACAAAGATTCCTAGAAATTCGTACATCAGACCGTATTGTCCATCAACCATGCCACTCCATTATGACACCGGATTGACATTAGAGCAAAGAAATTTAATTGCCATTTCGTGAAATTTGTAGACGATTTAATATTTTCCGTGCTAAATAATATGCTTGAAAAATTTCTTGATTCTGATTAAGGCTAAGAGGAGTGCATTCTTTCCAAATACAGTGCCAACAGACGAAATGTCCGAAAATTGCACTGTATTATCTTTGTTGGCAATGTTCTTCTTTTCTTATTTATTTGATATAGAAGAATTCTTGTACAGTTTAATCCACTTTCAGCTGGCTGGAAAATCCTTTTTCTGTTGTGACTTGATTCGATCAAATGGGGGAATACCTAGAATTATTCAGTTCATGTATATTATTATAAGTAGTATTTATGGCTTCTTGTGAAAAACAAGCACTCGTGAGTTTTCCTTTGGATTCGTGTGATTTTGATAGTCTTTGAAAAGCACACTCGTGCATGTTTTTTCCAAATCACACTCAAAACCACACTATTACGTAAACAAAAGAAAATTATGAATTGTACGGTATATATCGTACTGTAAAAACGTCAGTACACAATAGACAACTTGCAGGTTAGACTATTTTTTTATCTAGGCAAAAAAGTAATTCCTTTAATTAAAGAACTTATTAAAATTAATAAAATTGCAAAAATTTGGTTACGAAATGTTGTAAAATACGGAAAATACATGAGTTGGCATATTTCCTGTAGTTTAAATTGGGTTCTTGATTATATTTATAGTTCGTTTCTGAATTTTGTGTATTTTTTACTAATATACAGTCTTCCATTTTACTCGTTAATTAAATTAGCTTTTTAAATAATTTTAAATACGATTCGCATGGCTCGCACCCTGGCTCGCACCCTGGTTGCATGGCTCGCACTCTGGATCGCATGGCTCGCACCATGGCTCGCATGCTCGCACAATATTGAAACTCATATTAGTGAATGTATTAGGACATCTGAAGGGCGTTAACTTCCCATTTCCCCCCACCTACCATGCAGGGCTTTTGTCATCTTCACTAAGAAGTACATAATCTTTATGATAGAAAAATCAAGTTGAAACAGTTGGACAAGTTGAAATTAATTGCCATGTGTTATTTGCTTTCTTTAATTTCGCAGGTTAGATGCGGGCACAATGTAAACAACTGATGTAAACTAATCGCTGATTGGCTTAAATTGGCTTAAATTATATAAGCTTGTTGCTGAATGACTACGTGTTAACATACAGTAACAGTATGGTACAGTACGTTTGCGATAGCATATATATCTGCTTCGCAGATACAAAAACAATTCTTGATAGTTTTTTTAGTATAGGGCTATATTTGGCACCGGGGGTAATTGTTAGGAAAATGTCTTTTTGGACTGCTTTGAGGCATGTTTGTTGGTTTGTGTATAATAAACACATAAAAATTTTAAGTTCCTTGGCCATGTGGGAAAGAAGAGAATACTGCGCATGCTCTAGCAGCCCGTAAGCTCGCAAAGGATCATAATTAATGTTATATGAAATATCGCGTGTTATCCAAAATCAGTGTTATATGAAAAATCGTGTTATCCAAAATTTATAGTGTTATATGAAAAATTGTGTTATCCACAATTAGTGTTATATGAAAAATGTTTTGTTTTACCCCCAGCATGAATGGACAACTGCTTCATAAAACCAAGTCGACTCTGCTCCAATATGGAAGTGGGAAACAGCAGCAGCTACAGCACATCGCACTGCTTTGCAGCCATGTTGTTTATGCTTTGGATACCTAGCCCAAGCTGGAGCATTCAAACGGCCATTTTGGTTTTCAGTAGTGTCAAGAACACACCTTTGAAGCAACTCTGTTAGTCTAAGAGAAATGACCCACACATCCGATTTCATCTTCCAAAGTTAAATTTCCTAAACAAATGTTCATTAACATTTTTAAAACTTAATTTATTTATTAAACATTCTCTGACTAAATATTTATTTCTACGAGCTTTCGGCTATCAGTCTATAGCCTTCGACGGGTGTATACAAATGATTCTATAAAGGACGCTAAACTTAAGTAGGTGGTATGAAATATGAGACTGTCTATGCTACGTTACAAATGAGGAATATAAATATTTAATTAATGCTTCTTGAGTTCCTTTCTTAAAAGTATTGTGTATTGTGCTAGAAGCGTATTAGAGTTATTATCAGCTTGGTCTGTTAGTGCAGTGTGCCAGGACTCTAAGGTTTTAAGGTTCCTATGATTTCCCTTGTCTATTACTTTAGCATTGGCAAAGTCAATAATATGATCTTGAGTCCATGCGTGTTTCGCGACATTCGACCCCTTCTTGCTTTGTTTCACATTCCTCACGTGTTCGGACTTTCTCATCTTCAGGGATCTTCCTGTTTCGCCTATGTAGCTCCAACTGCAATCTTGACACGGTATCTGGTAGACCACGTTCTTCTGCTCTTCTGTTGGTGGTTTCTGTTTTGCAGATGGGAATTGGCGTTCGAGGGTTTTCATTGGCTTATTATAAACTTTAATGTCATGTTTTTGGAGTGTTCTGGCTAGAGGTTCGGTTAGTCCTTTGATATATGGTAGAACCGCAATTCCTGCAGATGGTGCCTTTCCTTCAACCAGTTCGAAAAATGACCGCACTAACTCTTCAGGACTTGCTACAGTTTTGTTCTTATGTTGTTTTTTTCCCGTTCATTCATTCATTTCGTTCATTCATTTCGTTCATTCTAAAGTTCACTCATTATGCTCTTGAAAATGGTTGGTTCCCGAAGTCTTTACGTTTCAATCCTCCTGGCAATAATGTTATATTCAAGAAGATAATGGAAAGAGCAAGCAAACATTGCATGAAAGCAAGAATTTCTATTTGTCATAGCCAAATCAACTCAATCAAGAAACGAATGCATCACTCACACCAGAATAGAACTTACATCAATCCTACCCGTAGATACATTCAAGAACTTGAACGAATTCTTGAAACAACGTGCACAGTCTGTCCGCGACAGCATCAACACAAGACATGCCAAGAAACATTCTAATTTGAACAATGAATATAGCAAAGAAACGAATGCCACAATGAATACATCCGTGATTAACCTATCAAAGAAACCTCTTACCGACGCAGAACGCTCCCTTCTTGAAAAAGGACCGAAGTTCGCCATCACACCTGCAAAGATTCCACACAAAAACATCATTGCGGAAGTTGAAACAGCGATCAAAAATCTACCAGACGAAACTAAAGACATTATACGGACAAATACAGCTTCCATCTTAGACCGAGCACGCATCCCTCCACACAAAAATGTAAACATCAACGAAAGAAAAGCGCTGAAAGACCTGAAACAGGACACGACAAGAATCATCATGAAAGCTGACAAAGGTAACAGTTTAGTCATCATGGACCGAGACGAGTATGACAAGAAGATGGAAAACCTATTGGAAGATGAAACGACCTATGCTATCATACCTAAGCCACCATTCAAACGAGTAGAACGAGAGTTAAATGCCATGCTGCTTAACCTAAAGAATCAAGAGAAAATTCCCGAGAATACCTACCGTAAGCTACACTCAAGTGACGCAATCCCTCCAGCCATCAGAGGTTCCATCAAGCATCACAAAGTAGGTTACCCACTAAGACCTATAGTTACATGTATCGACTCAGCTCTTTACGAAACTTCCAAATTCCTTACAAAAATTCTTTCTCCACTACAAAACAAAAACGGTTTCTCAGTAGCTAACTCTACTCAATTCAAAAACGAAATTTCCAACATTACCATAGACGAAGACGAATCTATGATTTCATTTGACGTCGTTTCACTTTTTACAGCCATTCCTGTTGATAAAGCGTGCAAATATATTAGAACGAAATTAGAAAACGACCCGACACTTCCGGACAGAACTCAACTTGACATTGACGACATTATTCGACTTTTATCTTTTGTTTTATCTAACAGTTTTTTCGTTTACAACAACAACACCTACAAACAAATCCATGGATGTGCCATGGGCAGCCCCGTTAGCGCGATTGTTGCTAACTTGTGCATGGAAGTGATAGAAGAACAGGCCATCCGAGACGCAACATCACCACCTAAAGTTTGGAAACGTTTTGTAGACGATTGTTTTTCCATAATAAAAAAGACTAACATATCATCTTTTCATGACACACTAAACTCCATTGACCCACACATTGACTTCACTATCGAAAACGAAAAGGACGGAAAGATCGCTTTCCTTGACACATTAGTTTCTAGAAACGACGGCTTAATTTTTATTGACGTTTACCGCAAACCTACTCACACATGCAGACAGTTACTTAAACTACCTATCACACCACGACCAAAAGCATAAAATTAGTACTGCAACAACACTTATCAACCGATCCTTGTCACTTCCTACCACTAACGAAAGCAAAGAAAGAGAACTAAATCATGTAACCACAGTCCTGACATCAAATGGTTATCCGAAGAAATTAATCTCAGGATTAATAAAAAAACATAAGAACAAAACTGTAGCAAGTCCTGAAGAGTTAGTGCGGTCATTTTTCGAACTGGTTGAAGGAAAGGCGCCATCTGCAGGAATTGCGGTTCTACCATATATCAAAGGACTAACCGAACCTCTAGCCAGAACACTCCAAAAACATGACATTAAAGTTTATAATAAGCCAATGAAAACCCTCGAACGCCAATTCCCATCTGCAAAACAGAAACCACCAACAGAAGAGCAGAAGAACGTGGTCTACCAGATACCGTGTCAAGATTGCAGTTGGAGCTACATAGGCGAAACAGGAAGATCCCTGAAGACGAGAAAGTCCGAACACGTGAGGAATGTGAAACAAAGCAAGAAGGGGTCGAATGTCGCGAAACACGCATGGACTCAAGATCATATTATTGACTTTGCCAATGCTAAAGTAATAGACAAGGGAAATCATAGGAACCTTAAAACCTTAGAGTCCTGGCACACTGCACTAACAGACCAAGCTGATAATAACTCTAATACGCTTCCAGCACAATACACAATACTTTTAAGAAAGGAACTCAAGAAACATTAATTAAATATTTATATTCCTCATTTGTAACATAGCATAGATAGTCTCATATTTCATACCACCTACTTAAGTTTAGCGTCCTTTATAGAATCATTTGTATAGACTGATAGCCGAAAGCTCGTAGAAATAAATATTTAGTCAGAGAACGTTTAATAAATAAATTATGTCATTACTTAGCTCAAATGTGTGTGGGTGTTATTATTTATTCTTTTTTCTTCTGTGCGGTACTGGTCCCCCCTAGCATTTTATTGTTTCTTTGTTTTAGCTCGTCCAACGCTTGGCCTCTATACTCTGGTTGCTGCCGTAACTCCGCTAGTCCTCGAGGAGTTTACTCGGGAATTAGCTGCCTATCCCCTGTCCAAAAGGCGCTATGTCTTAGACGGGATTCGGTTGTGCTTTCGTGTAGGTCGGGAGCCTGATAGGGTATCTTTGCGTTCTCGGACGTCTAATACGCGCTCTGCCTCTGACCATCCAGACGTCGTGGATGCTTACCTTGTCCTCAGAGTTAGCGGCCAGGAGCGTGGCAGGCCCGTTTACCAGCCCTCCGTTTCCGCTCCTTCATGTCAGCCCCTTTGGTGTCATCCCCAAGAATCACCAGCCTCGCAAGTGGCGCCTTATCCGAGATCTGTCCTCGCCGGCTGGTCACAGTGTCATCCGATGCGTCAGGTTCCTGCGGTTTTGGGGCCCTATGGCGCACGCAGTGGTTTTGCAGCTCTTGGGTTTTTTTTTTCTCTCTACGCGCATGTCCATTGCCTTCCTGGAGTTGGTTCCCATCGTCGTCGCGGGGCCATGCGTGGTCTCGCCTTCGCTTTCAGTTTTTGTGCGACAATATGGCGATTGTTAATGTCCTCAATTCTGGCACGTCCAAGTCGCACGACATCATGCATTTGTTGCGCTTATTCACGCTTGAAGCCTGCCGCCATAATTTTGTTTTCTTGGCTGCCCACACCCCTGCCAGGGATAATTCTGCCGCTGATGCCTTGTCTCGTTTGCGCCTACAGGAGTTTCGTCGTGTGGCCCCTCGTTCCGATCTACTCCCCCTTCCAATCCCACCGTCGCTGTTGTCGCGCCTGGTCCCGCCTGCTTGATCAACCAGTGTTTTGGTTTCTTGGCCCAAGGTTTGGGTCCATCCACTCGCCGTGGGCAACGCGCCTATTTCCAGTTTTGTTCGACTTTTGACCTCCCGTCTTTTCCGTCGTCGGAATGGCTGTTGATATTATTTGCGACCTGGCTTGCTCAGACTCGGAATTTAGCTCCGTCTTCTGTCTCGTCGTATATTGCTGCTGTCCGTTCTTGGGACATTGACCTTGGCACACCAGATCCCACCCGCGGGGCGACCAGATTGGCCAGATTGTTACGTGGCATCCGCCGCTCTCGTTCTTCGCCTGCATTGACACGTCTTCCTGTTACCAATCGACTGATGGATGTACTCCAGTCGGCGCTCTCCGCTCCGGGGTTTGACCATGTGATGTTTTGGGCTGCATGTTGCACTGCTTTTTTCGGTTTTCTACGTGTTAGCGAGTTTACCTGTCCCGGTGTCTACGGCCCTTCACGTCATTTGTCTTTAAGCGACATTCACTGGGATGCTGGGGGACACTATCGCCTGTTTTTAAAAACGTCCAAAACGGATCCTTTTCACCAGGGATGCACGATCTTAATTGGACCTTCGGGTCACCAGATTTGTCCCGTTGCTGCGCTGTCTCGGTATTTGGCCATCCGCGGTTCGTTCCCTGGTCCTTTGTTTTTGTGCGTCACTGGTGCGCCTCTGGCCCCGTCTGTGGTTAAGGCTTGGCTCCGCTTCATTCTCAAGGCTGCAGGTGTTCCTGGGAATTATTCTAGCCACAGTCTTCGTATTGGTGCGGCTACTTCGGCCGCTTTGGCGGGTGTTCCGGACCATGTTATCAAGATTTTGGGTCGTTGGTCCAGTGATTGCTCCTTGCGCAATATTCGGACACCTCCCCACATCATTCTCCAAACTGCTCGTCACATTGAAACTTGTTTGGGGTTGGGGAACGCCTTTGGGGTGGGTTCGTGTCCTCGAATCCCCTTCTCCAGCTGCGCTGGAGGGTGCTCCAGCTGCGCTGGAGGGTGCTCCAGCTGCGCTGGAGGGTGCTCCAACTGCGCTGGAGGGTGCTCCAGCTGCGCTGGAGGGTGGCGTTGGAGAGGCTAATTCTCGGCATCATTGATATTAGTCAAGTCGGGATGCTGGGATGGCTGAAAGTCTCTTCTACCGAGAAGACAGCTGCGCAGAATGGAGTTCATCCGCAGAATGGAGTTCATCCGGCTTGCCGAGTAAACTAAGCAGCTGGAACCTCTCCAACAGAGCTACACCCTCCAGAGAATTGTTTGCTTAAGCTCGAGTGCGTTAGATGTTAAATGTGTTTATGCAATAAAAATAATTAACATCAAGCACGAGTTGTGATGTGGGTCGTTAAAATATGTAATTTATGCATTGTTCAATTTCATTGACCAATCAGAAGCTGTCTGTTGTTAGTGGGTGAGAATTTGCCATTTGCCGTGCTCACGGGCTGTGCTCACTTGCGTATGCTTCTCACACTGTGCACTTGATTTCCCGACCACCCACCCACCCGATAGTGATTCTCCCCGGCCTGCGTTGGCACTGCCTGTGGTGGCGTCGGCTGCTTGCCAGGTTTTGTTTTCAGGCTGCTTGCCTGCGCTCGCTGGCTGCTTGCCGCCCTACCTCCGGCTGCTTGCCGGCCCCTTGGGCTGCCTGCCCCCCCTCTGACTGTTTGCTCGATCTCGGACTATTGACCCCTCCCCGTCCGGCTGCTTGCTGGGTGTTCGGCTGCTTGCCGATGTGTGTATCTATGCATCAGCATATTTAATTTCGTGAATTGTTCGTCTGCTTGTACGTTCGTTTGTCCCCTCACCATGAGTCCTTATGTTTGTCAGTGAAGCGCTTATTGTCTGTTGTGTGTGTCTTTGGCACAGCGTAAATGGTGGGGGTAGTCCTTTTGTCAACCTTGCTAGCAATGTCTGGTGTTGTGTTCGTTATTTGCATTATGCCGCACCCGCTCGTCGTGCTTGCTCCCCGGCTAGTCCGGGTGATTTCTTTCTAGATTGGTATCCAGCGTTCTTTGGTTTCTCTTTGGTCGGTAGGTGCATATAGTTCGTTGTGCTCGGCTTAGTATGCTTACCAGGTAAGATGTCTCGTAAGTTCATGTTACTATTCGTTCGGTGTTTTTTATTAATTCCGTCTCCACCTGTGATGTGACGTTAGCTCTGTCCTTGGAGAGGCTAATTCTCGGCATCATTGATATTAGTCAAGTCGAGATGCTGGGATGGCTGAAAGTCTCTTCTACCGAGAAGACAGCTGCGCAGAATGGAGTTCATCGTAAGCCGGCTTGCCGAGTAAACTAAGCAGCCGGAACCTCTCCAACAGAGCTACGCCCTCCAGAGAATTGCTTGCTTAAGCTCGAGTGCTTTAGATGTTAATATACCTCAAATTCAAATTGTCCAATGAAAAAACAGCATTCGTACCACGTGATAATGTGATTTTTTACGGTATGTCACTCAAATTCATGATTTCGCAATGCAGCGTGAGATACTATAATATCCCATGGCAGATCCACCGTGGGATATTATAGTATCCCACGCGTGACGCGGGGACACCACGCTCTGAAACAATATGGCGTTCGGGAGCTGTTGTTTGTAATTTCGTACAGAAGACGTATGTTACCTTTAATGATCCAAAGGATACATGCTCAAAATTTTAAAGAGGAAACATCAAAAACTCAGATATACATAAGAAAATAAAAATTGTACTCGGGGCAAAGCCTCTCGGAAAATATCATCACTTCGGGAAATATTACATGATAAGTAATAGATAATAAGTATCCAGCGATTTTACGCCTGCAATTTTTCAGTAAAAATCTAATCCATAGATTTACCTTCAACTGCGCAGTGTTAATACTTAGCTTCACCTAAAATAAAACAGGATGTCAGTTATTTTATACATAAAGTCATATAAGTAACATGCACGTGTGAGTCACGAAATGTCGGGGAGTACTAAATACCATAAAGATACAATCATGATATCCTTACTTCAAAATCTGTTTCACTCTCTAAGTGAGATCGTCAGGTTAATGAAACTACTTGATGTTTCAATTAACCATTTCATGATTGAAGTATTTCTTCGTCAGGTTAATGAAACTACCTGATGTTTCAATTAACCATCACATGATTGAAGTATTTCTAACAGTAACTTACATGTATATTGCACACTGTCTAAGTTCAGGCTATTTATCTTAACAACAAATGTGGTATTACTTTTCTAATACATTCCCCGTGGAAGAAACCGGAACCTCCGGAGAAAACTCACTGATTTTCTCTTGTCACGTGAAGTATTGAGTTAGGAATTGAACCCATGACCTCACAGATGAATGGCTGTTCTAATAACTGTGCCACCTTTCCGTTGAAAACCTCGTACTCTAACAAGTGACGTTTCTGTCAACACGGACGTCACCCAAAAATTGGTCCCTTCTTCAGATCGCTATTTTCTGCTGGACCTCGGTTCATTATTAAAGTACTGCATAACGTTCTTCACTGTAAATATTTATTCCGAGATTGTTCCTTTTCAGCCACACAGTAGGATTCACTCTTTGCTGGTTTTGGCGACGTTTGCAAGTCATTGTGGGAGCAATGAAAATTTACAAACTGTGATAGTTACCAATTCTCTGGCAATACAGACTTTGTGTGAGGAAGGGAATATCCATGCTGCTGAACTGTTGCAGAACGAGTGCGAGGAGATCATATCAAGACTAGGTGAAGAGTGTCGAGCGATCAACAGATACGTATTTTCTGTTGCCAAAAGTCAGCTGTTTCTGTGCAAAGGATTGGTAAGATGTGATTTAATATTATCCCACGTTTTATTTGTTAGTTTTCATTTGCTTTAGATACTTTTCGCGCATATAAACGGTTAAATTAACGCTGATTTTGTTTCCGGTTCCGGTCCTAACTTAAAATATTGATTTCAGTACACCCCTAATATTTGTGTCAATGAAGAAAATGAAAAAATATCCTTTCCGTTGTCAAAAGCTTTGTCTATTTTAATCTTCGTCTAAAGAATGAAAACAATTGCTTTATACGACCAAGCATAGCTTTCATTGTAAAAATGTTTTTGAGGCTAAGTTATGAAACCAAGAATTATGGTCATGTATTTTCGACCTTTGGAATTTTTAGAGTAATAATAAACTAGCGTCCCCAACAGTGTCGAAAATGTAACTTGTATTATCCAAATGGAGTTCCAACTAGTTTCTGAATGTCCCCAATCAGGAATGAAACCAAAGTCTCTGTCCAACTATTGGGTGATAGAGGCACACATAATTGTATGTATAGCTCAACGCTGTATATTCAATCCACTTTATATACGATGAGCTTACACATAAGATTATGGGATGATGTTTTGCTGACCAAGCCTGAAATGAATATTGTTTGTAAACTTGTCTTCAATACAGCGAGCAATACAGCGTGGGAATTGTAGCTTGTGTTGTCCTCTTCCACTTTTCCTCAAGTGATCTGACTCCATTAGCGTATATTTTTTCAGTACAACGAGGGATGGCAACTTGTTAAAGCTGTTCTAGATGAGGCGAAGGGAAATGTGGGAACCACAACAAAGTTTGTGCTTGTGAAAGCCAAGTTATTGTGTGTGAGATATTTATCACTTCCAACTTCAGTATTCAAAGCAAGTCTTGAAGGTTTGTGTCTTGTTCTGTACTATAAATTCATTTCTGCACGATATTAAAAAAAACCTGACTGGATCCAAATTTTCCGGTTAAGACTAGTTTTTCTGTTTAACAGTTTGACTGATCTGACCATACACCTTAAGTAACTTCTTATGTTTCTATTTTTAAGATGCTGATGGTTCCAACTATTTTGACTATTTATCGGATTCAATGAAGTATGCAGAGGCTCTAGTGAAACATTTTGTCGAAAATGGCGCAGAGGTTGAAGGTAATGATCGCATTTTTTACAGTTTGTTGCCCAACTATATACACACTCTGTAAATTCGGTGTTAATCAAGCTCGAACATTTATCAACCATCATTCAATTCTCAACTACTGCAAGTTTATACATGGCCATAGCATTATAAAGTTAAGTTAATGAAACAAGCATCCGGACAAAACTTGTGGGCAAAAGGAAAGTTGTGCAAAGTCTCCTGTGCTCCCAAAGGTCACCCTCAACCCCATAGCCTCACACAAATCAATGTATTACACAATGTATTTTAAAGTAAACAATGACCATCACGGGGACCTTACCCCTTGGGTAAAGTCCAACATGGGGGAACCACGACCCCCTGAGGACATATAATTATACTAGAAATACATGCATGCAACAACCCCTCGCCAATATTTTCCAAACATTGTTTCAACAATCAACATGAAGTATTCGTAATTACGCCAACACTGAACGCAGGCTCGCGTTGCCACGTCATGTAATCATGTTAGCCATGGCAACACGATAAATAATATACGATTTTTTAAATTTTTTTGTACAAAACTGCAAAAAATAAATGAAACTTGAACACTTTTAAATACAGAACTATCAATTTCTAAAATATATAAAGTAGGTATATTATTTTGCTTTCTATAGGCTTTATTTTAATGTAAAATTCCACACGAAACTCTTCGTAAAACGTTTTTAAATGTGAATCGAAATTAACTTTTTTTGCCGATAAACTTTTCAACAAAAGTTAAAAAATTAAGAAAACTAATCATAATCACAATGCTTTAATAATGAGTCTGTGGGGCGACACCTAGAATTTTACATTCCTGCAATTTGTAGCTTATGGCTTCACTTAATTGCATTTGATACTCGACTACATTTGATACTCGGCTACTTTACTCTACTCTACTCTACTCTACCCCACTCTACTCTACTCTACTCCTCACGATCAACATTTGCAACTATACAGTTACGTATTTTTTGTCTTGTAATTACCTAATTATATCCATAGTATATGCCAACAGAGTTCTTAGAATACTCCAGATTTTTATCTCTGACCAGGTATAATTCTCACGCCTCTATTCTAACGCCTGGTTCAGTCTGAGCTTCCCATGAGTGTCAGTGCTGTTTTTGAATAGCTGGAGGGTTAGTGTCGTACCTTACTATGTGACTACTCACCCTCCAGGTATTCAAAACAGCATTGACACTCAAGGGAAGCTCAAATTCAACCTCCACTCTTTGAGTGTGAGCTTTACAGGCGTTAGAAGTACACCGATTCCTGGAAAGTGCTGGAACGTTGTAGTATACCAATAATTGTCGTTATTTTACTTCTCTCACTTACAGGCTTGAACAATCAGAAGAAAGAACGTGCAGTTTTCTTATCTCATTGGTCTCTGCTAAGTGAACTGTCTTGTTGTTTTGTTAAACTCGGCAAAGTTTACTTGCTTCAAGGAGCTGTAAGAGAAGCAAAACTTTTTCTTCAAGATGGCAGGGAGATCACACGACGATTTTTGTCTGCAAACAGGTGGCTTCCTGCATTTTATGTATTATTATTAACTACTTTTCTTTTAAAGGCTCGTTTACACTTGCAATTTTTACTGCGATTTTGTACTTCTGATGCATGTGAACGAGTAAATAAGTTTTGAATGTTCTGAGTATATGTCACACTGATGTCCCCTCATCTAAACATTCGTAACTCATCCACTCGTTCACATACATCAGAAGGAGAAAATCGCACCTAAAATGGCGCCTTAAGGACACTCCAAACCTCAACATAAAAAATTTCTTACTATAAAACCATAAATCAAGCAGATGCGCAAACAAACAAACAAACAAACAAACAAACAAACAAACAAACAAACAAACAAACAAACAAACAAACAAACAAACAAACAAACAAACAAACAAACAAACAAACAAACAAACAAACAAACAAAAGTAGTAATATAGGGGCCGATCGATCCGGATTTTTGTGGTGGTGGTTGTGGTGGTGGTTGTGGTGGTGTGTGGTGGAGGGTGTCCACCACCTCATTTATAATTAATACTCGTACAAATGAGGGTGCGTAGTGACGTCACTCATTAACATACGTCATAATTATATGCAATGACGTCACGCGGGCGAGCTTAAACACGATCGGGCGAAACTTGCTGACTACGCATTTTTTAGCGTCTCTCCGCGTGTATGATACAAAAGAGGGATTATAGGGGCCGATCGATCCGGATTTTTGTTGTGGTGTGTGGTGGTGGTTGTGGTGGTGGTGTGTGGTGGTGGGTGTCCACCACCTCATTTATAATTAATACTCGTACAAATGAGGGTGCGTAGTGACGTCACTCATTAACATACGTCATAATTATATGCAATGACGTCACGCGGGCGAGCTTAAACACGATCGGGCGAAACTTGCTGACTAAGCATTTTTTAGCGTCCCTCCACGTGTATGATACAATAGTTAGGGCTATACACAAGAGAATATGTTGTTGTCTGGAGTTTTATAAGTACAGCTCTGGCATTTTGCTGTTATTGTCAAGTGATTCCTTTAATTTAGCTCTTAGAGGAGTAAAAAATCTGATACTATATGAAATAGCATTAGTGTTATATATCTAAAACTTATATATTCGGGGTATTGTTGAAGCCATGACTTTAGAACACCGTATTTGTAATGAAATCACTCTTTATTTTCACGTTTATTACAAATGTAGTTTTGTACAGTAAGTTGCTTTCACGAGAAAGTTCAACTAACAACACAACAATCCCATCATGCATTTGTCTCTCAGTATTACGTCATACTAATATTTGGATAACATACAGTTTTATATTGAACTCAACACCCTCACTTGTTATCAGAATATAAACTAATTACCACAACCGAACACGATACTTTTAAAATTATTTAGTTTACATTTTGTGGGTGGCTTTGTTAGGATATCAGCTACCATATCTTGGGTAGGACAATATACAATATCGATCATGCCTTTAACATACATTTCACGTACAAAGTGGTACTTTATGTCAATATGCTTAGAACGTTGTCTGTTAACTGGGTTCTTACTTAGTGCAATTGCCCCTTGGTTATCAACACTTACCTTCATACTCTGATGTACTTTCTTATACATACCGTTTAACAATTGAGTTAGATACAAACACTCTTGAGCTGTATTTGCTAAAGCTACATATTCAGCTTCGCAAGTGGAAATGGCAACCGTTGGTTGCTTTCTCGACTTCCATGAAATCAGTGGTCCTCCTTCAATTAGAGTACAACAGTAACCTGTAGTACTTCGCCTGTCTTCCAGGCAAGAGGCCCAATCTGAATCACTATAAGCAGTGAGCTGCAAGTCAGCACCAGATTTCTTAAAGCAGAGTTCATAATCCACGGTACCCTTTAGATACCTTAGGACATGTTTGGCAGCAATTAAATCTCCCGTTCTGGGGTTTGACAGAGTTTGAGACAGTCTGCTTACAATCCAACTTAAATCAGGCCTTGTACAGGTCATGGCATAAATTAGGCTTCCTATCATTTCTCTATACTGTCTGGCGTTGGTCAATTCACCACAGTTAAATTCTAATCGTTGCTCACATGGGGTTAACCTGGGCTTGCAGTCTATCATTCCAAATCTCTCTAGTATTTTAAGAATGAATCTTTTCTGATTAATTTTTATTTCACCCTTGCTTTGCTTAAAATCCATTCCAAGGAAGAAAGTGATTCTACCTAGATCTTTCATCTTAAATTGTGTCTTCATACTTTCTTTAAATTCTTCCATTAACTGCATACTATCTGAAGCTATGATTAGGTCATACCCTTTACCTGACTGTAACCTATACCCTTTACCTGGCTGTAACCCTTCGCTACATATCTGGCCTTAAAGGACTCTATGCCATTCTGATCTTGTTTGGTTGTGTACACCCATTTTCCCCCTACTGAAGCTTTACCTTCTGGTAAAGTTGATAATTCGTAAGTATCATTTTCCTTCAGAGAGCTGATCTCTTCCTTCATTGCTTGCTCCCACTCCCTAGCTTGAGGTGATCCCATGGCTTCTGTGTAATTTTGTGGTAATCCACAAACTTTGTAGCAGTAATCTACACTAATGTGGGCACAATCGGCATTCTTAGGGAGGAGGGTGTCCTCTTCTAAGTATCTTGGAGGGTTCCTTTCTCTTTGAGGATACCGTTTTGTCTCACTGTCATTCTCAGTATGGTTGCAATGTCTTCCCTCACTATCCCTAGGCTCCTCATCAGGCACTGTATTTGGCGGCATTGCACTTAAAACAGGGAGGCTCATACTATCTAAGTCTGATCTAGTATCATGGTCAGATTTCTCATATACATCACAATCCCTGCTGGACTCATCAGTTTGTGTGTGCTGTTCTACACTACATTTCTTGATGAATCTAATGAGTCGATGTTTCATGATTTTCCCATTTTGTGGGTAGTACACTAGGTAAGAAGGGCTATTTTTGTCGTATCCCACAAATACCCCCTTGCTGCATCTTGAGTCTAATTTCTTATGCTCCTGTTCGTAAGCAAAACATTCAGATCCAAAGATCCACATTTTAGAAAGATCAGGTACTTTCCCAGTAAGGCTAAAGTAGGGTGTTGTCTTTGTTCTCTTACTAAAACATCTATTCCTAATGTGAGCTGCGGTTTGAATTGCATAGGGCCAGAGAGTTTTGGGTAACCCTGATTCAAGAAGAAGACATCTGCCCATTTCGAACAATGTGCGCCAGTGCCTTTCAGCGGTGCCATTCTGGTGTGGCGAGTAGGGAGCAGAAGTTTCATGTTTTATGCCACGCTCCCTTAGTAGTGTTTGAAACGCCTTACCTGTAAATTCTGAGCCATTGTTAGAACGGATGCAACTTACCTTGCCATAAGGAGTGATGTCTGCTAGAAATTTCTCTGTTGCTACAAAGGTGTCACTTTTACATTTCAGAAAGTAAACAAATACTGCTCCTGAGAAATCGTCAGTAAAAGCTATGCAGTACTTAAACCCCTCTCTTGATACAGGAGAAACTGGACCTGCCAAATCCACATGCACTTTCTCCAATGATTTTTGAGATCTTGCATCAGGAATCCTACTCCTGCTGTTTACAAATTTTCCTTCTACACATGTATTACAACCTAACTTAGATGACCCAATTTTACCTGAGAATTTCATGCCCTTAACTACCCCCTGTAGTTTTATAATATCTTCAAAATTGCAGTGACCTAGGATTTCATGCCATGTGTTAATATCATATGAGAGATTTACTTTATCTACTTCACTTACGCTATCGTTCTCATGACTGTCTATGGAAGTCAAATAGTACAACCGTCCATGTTCTTCAATTTCAACAATGGTACCATCTTCAAGGGTTAGCTCACCAGTATCTTGGGCAAATCGAAGCTCGGCGCCATTTGATGTGGCTGCCTTCACCGAGAAAATATCTTGAGGATAGGATGGTATATATAAGGCGTTTTTCAGCACCGTTTGCACACATTTTCCATTTGTATCTTTCAGAAACACTTCAGCATCCCCTCGTTTCAATGCAATATTACTGGCTCGTGTGCCATCAGCCAGTTCAATGTAATGTTTTGATGGTTTAAATGTCATGTCTATTTGCTTTAAAATATCAGTAGTAACAATGTGAGAAGTGGCACCTGTGTCAACCAACATTCCCATTCGATTGATTTTCCCTGTTGCTTCGTCGTTAACTTTGAATGCAAATGAATGTTCATCTTTAGAGGTGTTTTCTTTCTCCGACACCTGTTTGGTTTGGTCTTTGCTCTTTTGCTGACTTCTGCAGGTGCTATCCGAGTGTGTTGTACTTTTGTGATAGTTACACCACTTCTTCTCGCTCTTAGCAGGGCACTCTCTGACTAAATGCCCTCTTTTCCCGCAGCCATAACATGTCATTGTTTGCGAAGGAAACTCAGCTTTCATTATCTGATCAACTTTCGGTTTGGTGTTGAGCTTTTCCGTTTCTTCGAAGCTCCTCAACATGCTCTTAAACTTCGCTAACGTTATCTCACTTGCACTTTGGGTCACATGTATCCAGAACGGTTTATATGAATCAGGCAGCCCCTTTAAGATCATAGCAATTATTAGCCCATCGCTTAACGTTTCTTTGGCGTTCTTAAGCGCTGTTATTGCTTTCTCGGCTCTTATTAAGTAATCTGTGACTGTCTCGTGAAGTGATTTTTCAAGTGACGTTAGCTCAGTGTAGAGTGTGATGATTCTTGGTTTGCCTTGATTTGCATAATGGTCTCGGAGTATTTGTAAAGCCTTTCGGCCATCGTCGGTAGCATCCCTCATTACCAATGACAGACTGGTGTCATCCAAACACTGTATAAGCTCGGCGTAGCATTCTTCGTTCTTTGTTGCGTCAGCCTCTTCTTCTGACGGCAGGATAGTATCCTTTAGTTTTAATAACCTCATGTGCGCGAGGAATTTCGCTTCCCACAGTTCGTAATTGCTTTCGTTTCCATCGAAAGTCAACCTTGACCAGCGTGATTCTCTGCTGGGCCCATACCCTGTTGAAGCCATGACTTTAGAACACCGTATTTGTAATGAAATCACTCTTTATTTTCACGTTTATTACAAATGTAGTTTTGTACAGTAAGTTACTTTCACGAGGAAGTTCAACCAACAACACAACAATCCCATCATGCATTTGTCTCTCAGTATTACGTCATACTAATATTTGGATAACATACAGTTTTATATTGAACTCAACAATTAGCCAATATTGCCCGACTGTGAAGCGAATATTGCCCGACTGGCTTTGTTTGCCCAACAAACTGGGGAGGCTGCCGCCCCCTCCGCCCCCCCCCCCGCCCGGTACATCCATGCTGGTGGTCAATTGTATCGACCCCTTTTTAATGTCTAAAAATATAACCCCATTAATTAAACCTTGGTCCATTGCCTTTAGCCACATTTCTGTTGATTGAAGTAGTGATGTTTCAGTGGGACGAAAACCTGATTGGTTGTTAACAATTATATCATTGTGGTCTAGAAAGGTATTTAGTTGTTTTTCAAATATTTTTGCGATGCTGGAAATTACTGATACTGGTCTATAGTTTTCACAAAGCGTATAGTCATCAGTTTTATTTATTGGAGTTACCTTTGCAAGTTTCCAATCATCAGGAAATATTCCTGTTTCAAGTGATTGGTTAAATATATATATACAAGTGATTAAAATATTGTCTCATCAGCCTGTTTCACAAGCTTAGCTGAAATTAATGATTTGCCTCCTGACCTATGTGTTTAACCCACCCTGTCAACCTGGAGAATGATCCACAACTTTCGGTACAGCGTTGACTTTACTCTTTTCACACGAGGACTGGGTTCAAGTCACAATGAGAAGTTCTCACTGAGATTTGAACCTGCGACCTTAAGGCCGTTTTCCACTAGGCAGAATTTGCCGCGCCGAGCGGAATTTCTCTTTGTATTTTCTAATTAGTTCCACCCGAGAAATCAGAAGACAAAGAAAAATTCCGACTAGTGGAAAACTATGCAGAAAATTTATGCGGAAAATTCCCCCTAGTGGAAAACGGCCTTTCGAGGTGAATGGCAATTGCGCTGACCACTTCACCACAGAATCCAAAAATCAAATGCTAAAATAAAGGCGATTTTGGTCAAAAACGTTTAAATTTTTCTTTATATCAGGAAAGAAGTGCCGTCTTAACCTTAACCAAGATTTTTTAATTTAACTAAATTTAGTTTCTGAAAGCGTTCGAAAATAGTGCTGACGTCAGCACTTTTATTTTTCAAGACGGTGTAACTCAGGACGAATTACTCCTATTGGTTCAAAATTTTTGGGGAACACTCGTAATAATGATATAAACAGCTTATAAAACGTCTAGCATGGTAACTGAAACTCCTGGAAATTGGACGGAAACCTGTTTAATGTCTCAATCAATTCCATGGGTGCCCATCCCCCCCCCAGGGGTTTGTCGGGCATTTGTCATTTTGGCGAAAAAACGTTGCAAATGCCCCATTATGGGGTCCAAATAATGCAACAAAATCCCCACCCTTGGGGACTTACATTGACGCAAATGCCCCACACTTGAGGGACAAAATAAAGTTTTCTGAGGATTTCTGATCCAAAAAATCGAAATATATCTGTATTTATCGATTCTGTAGCCATTTCGTTTCAGAATGTTTTTAATTAAAATATTGAAGTCTCAAAACTTTATATAACAATATCAAAGTGCGGAAGTAAATCAATGTATCAACAGTATGGACAAGAAAAAAGTCTAAAGCGTGTATGTCCGCCATGATTAATTCGCAATACGCACGCACATGTAAACGTGCGTACTAAAATACGGCTAAATGGCGAAACAAGCGACAAGTATTCGACTTTTTAGCCTCCAGCAAATTCCCCACCTCGGGGCTAACCTGCAGAAAGCAAATGCCCGACCCTTGGGAACAAGTATAGTTGAGAATGCCCGACAAACGCCGGGGGGAGGGATGGGCAACCATGGAATTGATTGAGACATAAGGCCCATTAGTTCAGATCGTATCGTCCTGGTGCGAAGTGAATGACATGACGTCATTATTATATCACTCGCCTTTTTTATCTGATTGTCGACGAGAGAATTTCCTAGCTGTAGTGTTTAAAGCGGAAGTAGTTTGGACGGAAGTGTATAAGGCGTGGTGTTATTGAATGGCGTGGGGGATTGAGGAGGAGAGTTTTTGGAGAAATTGGTCGAAGTAACTGTTAATTAAATATATGTATTAAAAAGAGTTAAATTTAAAGATATAACACTAGCCAGTATCGTTCTAGTTGCCTGCCATTCCTTGTCGATCGTCGTTCCACGCACGACCGTAAAGTGTAGAAGCTGTCAGAGATTTTCCCCAAGGGTTGCATGAAGCGTTCTACCTCAACGTTGCCTTGTGGCCATTTGGGAGTAGAGAAGATTGCCTTTATTCCAAGGCCAGTTGGATAGCGTAACGCCATTGTCGCTTTTGAGAAGGGTATGACGCCGTCGAGTTTTGGGATCACAGTAGAGTTAATCTCGTGGATTGGACAATTTCGACCTCGGGAAATCGAGAATATCGAGCTACAACAACAAGAAGGTATTGTCGTGGGCGATGTCGATCGCGCCGTCTAAGTTTGAGGGATGACAATTCGAGTATCCACACAGTGTAATGCCGTTGGTGGTGACTGTTAATTCGTCTTCGATGTGTTTGAATGACGTCAGAATGTCTGTGGAACACTCGTTGTTTGTACGTGAACAAGTCACGAGCGTGAACAAAGTCTTATCTATTATATATATACAGGGTGTATAAAAAAAAACTGAACAGATTTAAAATTGCTCTCAATTTCGCAAAACAGCTATTTGTATCCGTTTTTTATATATATGGCCTCTTTGGGTACTTATAATGTAGAATAATGAGAACAATTTCTCGAACTCAAATTTTGTGAACCAGGGGGGGGGTGTCTTTTCCAACAAACTAAAAATGGCTCGCGCACAAAATTTAAAAGCTGCAATCATATTTTGAGTTAACAGGTGGAAAATGTGTCGGGATTTTAATTACTGTACAAAATTTCAGACAATTTGGTTTAGATTAAGCCCCCCTTAACTATTCACGCAAAGTTACAATTTTCCCGAAAAATATTTAATAAGCTATTTGCATGCTTAATTAATGCATTTGCCTAATTTGCATATGTCAGCAATATGCAAATTAGGTAAAGGCATTATTAATTAAGCATGCGAAAGGCTGACTTTTTAGAACAAAATGAATAGTTAAAGGGCTTAAACTAAACCAAATTGTCTGAAATTTTGTACAGTAATTAAATGCCCGACAAATGTTCAATTTATTAACTCAAAATATGATTACAGCTTTTAAATTTTGTGCGCGAGCCATTTTTAGTTTGTTGGGAAAGACACACCCCCCTGGTTCACAGAATTTGAGTTCGAGAAATTTTTTTCATTATTTTACATTATAAGTACCCAAAGAAGCTATATATATAAAAAACCAGATACAAATAGGTGTTTTGCGAAATTGAGAGCAATTTCAAATCTGTTCAGTTTTTTTTTTATACACCCTGTATATATATATATTTACGTGTGGTTCCACAAACAATAGTATTATATGTTTTATCGCCATGCAATCCTACAAAGAACTTATTACAGAACTCTATGGAGAGCGTATACATTCAGCGTTTAAAAGACTTGATACGTTTACCAATCAACGTTCTAGCGTCCTCTGCATGCATCGCCTTTAGATTATCGGGCAAAATTTGCTTGGCAGGCAAGAAAATTAATAGTGGCGATGCCTGCCAAAACCCCGAAGACTTTGGACCAGCTATGTAATCATTGTGGACCGACTATGTTACCCCCCATCCCCCCGGGATTAATTTGTTCATATCAAAACTACTAGAAAATACATGCATGCCGAAACCACGTACTCGCCTTGCTGACAAAACCATTGTATTTTCCGAACATGAAGTATTTAAACACGATAATTTATTGTAACACGATAATTTTGTTAAGAATATTTTTACAAATGAAAAATCCCTTAAAAATATCACTTTTAATTACAAAATTTTCAATTTCCCCAAACATATATATGTTAAGAATGGGTTAGGTTAAAATGCTGAAGCGAAACGGAATGGATGCGGAACGGAAAGAATGCGGTACGGAACGGATGGGGTTAAAATGCGGAACGGAATGGATATGGGGTTAAAATGCGGAAGGGAATGGTTTGGGGTTAAAATTCGGAACGGAACGGATATGGGGTTAAAATGCGGAACGGAACGCGGATATGGGATTAAAATGCGTCATTTCGCATCTTTTTTAACGTTTCTGTGTTTTCGACATGTGTTTTTTGCAATGGAATACAACGTCGTAGTGCTTATTATTCATAACATATCTGGTACAACTATTTCAATTAAAGTTGTGACTGAGTCAATAGTCAAATCTGTAAAAAGCTTTTAAAATTCACAAAAATGAAATATATTTATAAGAAATCATCATTCATCAATCATCAAATCAAGAAATGTTTGCTATTTCGCTGTCGTCATGCAGTCGTTATAATACAAACTTTAAATTTGACCAATCAATGTCCGCTATTCATGACAGTCCGCCATATTTTTGAGATCAGCGAGGATGACCACCTACCGAAACTTCGTTGGTGGCCCACGCCCACGATCAATGATGAACTTTAGACTTCGCTAATGCTTTCGTTTTCCCGGATGTAAATAGCCGGGCGGAATTAGTACCCTCGCCCGGGCTTACGCCCGGAACGACGCTCTGCGCCGTTGGCTCGGGGACTACAAAATGTCAAAAGCTGTGTTACCCCTACTCTCATAGGATACGATCTTTTTATATTCCGAGACACAATTCGAAAAAATATCGATCGAGAATTTCATTTTTATGTTGCAAATTGTTACAAATATGAATGAAACATTGATTATTTTGCACTTTAACAACGGATGGTCGGAATTTAACGAAATCCAGATGGTCAAACACGCCGAAACTATGTAAATCGTATATCGAGCGACGAAGTGTGAAATGTGAATGGAATATAAAAGAATTTTTGCAACCGTTCAAATTATATTTGGTCTGTATCCTACATGCATATAACATCAAATATTAATACTTTTGGGAAACAGAATACTCTACCAGGCACAAGAAGTGGTAAATGTTAAAATTTTAACTGGATAATGGATGCTCTTGCCTCTTGGAATTGTCGATTACTGTTATATAGTTTAGTACTTCAGTGGACGTTCATGACATTGAAACTGGTTTGTCTACACAATTTTGAGATATTTCAGCAAAGAACAAACTTCAAATTTACAATCCCATGTGTTTTTGCGCTCTATGTTACTCGTTAGAGAAAAATATCTCAGGGATTTGTTGAGTACATTTACAGCATGTAAACTATGTAAACGCTGAGTAAACTGCCTAGTGCTGACCGTGCTGTATAAACACAAATTTGCAAGCAACTATTGTGCAAGTTGACCAAATGTAAGAAGTGTTTACTCTATATTCAATAATTATAAATCAAGCAAAGTTTATATACAATTTATGACCATTTATATTGCTGCTGTATTATGTTAGATGTTACGCTCAAGATTATTCTACTGCATTACATACTGCATGGAATTAACCAGACTGCCATCCAGCTGACTAAAATTCTAGACAGCCATCTAAAAGTTTGGGTTGTCACTTGAAAATTGACAAAAAGCATGTCTTTACGCCACCAAAGGAGATTCACCTCCATGTAACTAATACAGGGATCGATCCAGCATGATCTGGTAGGCGGGGGGCGGGGCTACTCTGCCAGCTCTCGTGCAGAGTTGTGTCGGTTATGTGTGCCGCTTACCCATCAACGTACTGTATTTGAATTGTAATTGTTGTTCACAGTTTGCTTGTCACCATGTTATTGCTCAAATTACTGTATCTCATTACTGTATCTCTTATTTTTTGCTTTATCATGAAAAAAGCACCCACTGTACCCCCTCCTGCCAGGGCTAGGTGGATGCAACCCAGGGATGGAAAGAATATATTATTTTCTGGGACCGCAACGAAAAGTGGGGAAATATTCAGCAAGCTGTCGACACAAATCCCGTGCAATTTAAATTAATTAAAGGCTCAGTTGCAAAGTGGACAAATGAGATTTAAGAATTATAAAATAATCATAGTACCTTATAAAAGCTGTGGCAGTCCTAGAAGATTTTCTTTCATAAAGCAACTGAGGAAAGGATTTAATTGAAATAAACAAGTGAGGAATGACTGTGAATTTGTGAAAATTGGAAAGCGGTTTTTAAACTTTATTAAAATAGTTGCATCATAATTGGTAGTCTGAAAACAAATATGATTTGGAAGCTGGACCAAAGGTATTGTAAGTTCTATGTTTTTGTTGGGCTTTATGGAAATTTGTGCACTTTCACAGTGAGTGAACATTTTGGTCTGTATTACGAAAGTCACCGAACTGTGGAATCGCATCAAAAATTCGTATATCGACCACTCCCACAAACGTCTACGACCGCGCCTACATAGTTTTGCATGTTTACAATTCTAATTTTGAACAGCCAATCAGGTTCTTGGTAATTGGCTGTTTAAAATTAGAATTGTAAACATGCAAAACTATGTAGGCGCGGTCGTAGACGTTTGTGGGAGTGGTCGATATACGAATTTTTTATGCGATTCCACAGTTCGGTGACTTTCGTAATATAATGAAGCAATTGCCCAATGGAAACCTCAGACTTCAACCGTAAGATTTTAATATTGATCAACAAATTGTGTACTTTCAGGTACATTTCAAGTTTTCAACATCAATTGAAGTTTGGTTAGGAAACTACTTGAAGTTTACCAATCTTCCTAACGATGTTTATTTTCTATTAACTATAATTGCCTTTATTTGTGCTTTATATAATATAAACACTGGGGAAAAATAAATGTCTATCTTTTGTTTATTCGGCAAGAAAACCGAGTATGCAATGTCTGCCAGTCAGGAGAAGTTGAAACGGAACATCACTTCCTAACTTCCTGTGAAGCTTACAGTAGTCTTTGAGAAAACTCTTTAAATTACTTGGAATGCGATCCCACCAATGAAGCAGATCTAATGGACACAGTTTGCCAGTTGAGATAATGAAATCAACTGATAATGAAACTGTGATAAAATTATCGAAATTTCTCTCTTTCTGTTTTGAGAATAGATCTATATGCCTTGAAACCATGAATGCTGACAGTGAATAGGATGTTTAACTAACCCAAACTTCTTCAATTATACGCTGTAAATAGGGTACTCTCATTTGTAAAGTAAGTCTTCCTTTATATCAATAACTTCATTTGTATTTCTTGTATTACTCGATACGGACAGTATGTCATACTACCACAAAACATTTTGCATTTGTAAATATTTATTCCAATTAACTAATAAGCAATACTTCTATGTAAAGACATGCTAATAAGGTAATTTGTTACTATTACTACTTCCTATAGAAATAAAAAATAGCAATCGAAATTAAGGAGGGAGGGGAACGATACAGATAGCAAATTTTGGAACCAGGGCAGTGGTACGATACAAAGGCAACAAAAGGCCAAAGGGAGTAGATCAAAGTTCGACTTTCAGAAATCGTTTTGGGGGCACCCTCTACACCTATTGTCTGTCCCCGAACAAAATGGCTACTTATTGGTGCAGTTACTCTCTCTTTCTTTCTATTCTTTTTCTGCCCTTCCTTTTTCTTTCTTTCCTTTTCCCTCTTTTCTTTCTTTCCCTTCTTTTCTTTCTTTCCCTTCTTTTCTTTCTTTCCACCTTTTTCTTCCTTCCCTTTTTTCTTTCTGCCAGCATAAAATATTTTCTGGGACCATTGGTCCCATGGTCCGCTATATTTTCCACCCCTGGACTGCAACCCCCTTGTAAATCTGAAACTTGCAATGCAATTTCTGATAAAAGGCGATGTGTTTTAAAAATAAGTCACAGGGAAATTGCGAGCATAGTCCACAGTTTACTTATATTTTTTTCACTTCTTTCATTTTTCATCCATTAAAAGCATGTTATATTGTAAAGAAAGTGTCAGCAGAACAGAATGCTGGCCATGTTCAATTATATCACTATTTTATATGGCAGGTTTTGACAAGCTTGATCATTGTTGTCATTGACAATGGTTGCTTGTCCATGTGTTGTAGCCTTGAAGCTGCTAACTGTAAATGTAAACCTTGCTGTCCACATTTTCTAGGATGCACCACCTTAGTCTCCATCTCAGACATGCAAAATAGCACCTTGTTTCTTGCATGGAAACCCTGACAATTCAATTACTAATACTTCATGTTAAATCAATGTTTGGGAAATATAGGCGAGGGGTTGCAGGCATGCATATATTTCTAATTATTCAATCGACAGACTTTTGTGTTATCTCGTTGTATGATGTACTAAAAATGAATATTTCAAAATAAAATCCAGAAATTCCCATGAAATTCCTTTTAAAAACTTCATACCCTTAAAAAATCCTTAAAAAGTTCAAAGTTTCCTCAGTTGAAGGAAATTTGGCTCCTTATTTGCCATTCGGTGCATTTCCGCTCTAAGCGAGCATAATGCCAATTGTTCCTAGTGTTCCCGCTTGAAACCGTATATATCATATTAATAATTAATATATCTGTAAATGTTTATTGTTATTTTAATAACAACATTTTTTGTTTATCAATATTTGTTTATTTTTTGTCTTTTCTCATTGGATGTTTTTGGTCTATGCCGCTTGTTAGGCAACGGTATTTACTTGCTCAAATAGTTATCACGACTCATAGCTTACATACCATAATGACAGAATTTGAAAGAGCATAACGAAAGTGTCAAAGAAGAAAATACCATTTCCGACGATCTGGAGACTAAAAATTTCGAGTCGGCCCCCCTAATTTTTACAAGCTTTCTACGCCCTTGGTTCAAGCTTTTTTAATAGACTTGTATGTCACAACTGACTTAATTAAGTTAAAAATACCCCATTCATTTTTAACTAAACCCAACATTGTTTTTAAACCACGTAAACAACAAAATACTTAATCTATATAAAACCTATAAACACAAACATGGATATTCTCTCATGAAAAAAGTATTCTTTTTGTCTATATATAATACACCCCTCCCATCGTATTAAAAGTCAGGTGGCAATAGGAGACTTGCCAACAGATGCTATTGCATCATTTGGCTTTCGTTCATTGATAACAGCCTGAGGATGAGGTCATATGATAACTTTTAACACCAGCCCATTTTTTATGAAGAGGCCTGGTAACCAAAGGTATATGTGACCACATAAATATAGTTTTAAAACAGATATAAAATACAACAAAAATTCAAATCTCATGTTTCCTGCCTGTCCTCCCTCTTTACCCACTTCCAAACCAGGTACCTTCTAAGCACCCTTTATAAGTTAACATTATATTAAAAGCATTGGAAAGTCAGTTAATATTTAATAGCAACCTTCATCAGTTTCATATTCACACTTGGTCATGGATAGCGACTTCAATTTCGTCCACTTCTTGCATCAGATGAATTTGAATTGAATTGAATTTTATTTGCCCATATGAAAAAGTTAATATTTACAATCTAAAGTATACAATAAAATATGACGGGCTAGGAGCCTTCATGAAACCCTTTCAGGCTTTTTGTTCAAAGGTCCCTAGTTCTATAATATTTTTACAATTGTTTTATATGGTAAGTTAATCATATAATGTCGAAAGAATATAGGAATATTTACAAATACAAGTATAAAGTAAGGAAAATTTTAAAGTAAAAGTAATATAATGAGCTAATTGAACAAAGTTTACAGATAATAACAATTAAAGTATATTTTACAAGAAAAATAATTTTGACTTTTTCTTAAAAGTACAATAAAATGTAATACTGCTAATTTCATTATCGAGTGAATTCCATATCTTAACTCCCTTGTTAACAATAGAATGTTTTGCATAATTTGTTCTACTAAAATTTACATGAAATTTGTTAGCATTTCGAGTATTGTAATGATGTACTTCATTGTTCTGTGCGAAGTAGCCATTAAAATATTCAGGTAAGTTTTGTAGACGTTTAAACCGGTACATAAATAAACAACTTAAAAAGTCATTGATCTTAAAGATATTCAAGATCTTTAAGAGTGACTGTCCGTAAAAATCAAGCAAAATTCAAAATTCATGGCAAACTTTGAAGAATTCCATTTCTCTCATACTTTCAAGTCTGGAAGGGTAATGTTTCCTAAGAACAACTGTATAGTTGGTTTGGTTAAATATCATTGTATTAATTCTGAAGAAATATGCAAATTATCGAACACCGCCGAAAATGCCGTTCGGACGGGTGATTTTTAGCCCCTCTTTGGTGGGCTTCTATGGACAATTAGAGCACCCCACATCAAATATAATTCCTAATCCTAGTTAAATAATCACTTGACTATCATTTTGGCAAGTTTGGGGACAATCACGCGATTTTATACTTTCCAAACAATTTTATTCTCGAAGCCCATATTTTGTATCGATAAAAATGGGTCTTATAAAAAGTCTTATAGAGAATGTGCTCTATCTTTAAATAATTCGAAACTCCGGCCGGCGAATGAATGTTGAAATAAAGGTCTTTCATCTGATAGAAAGGAATCTTTGGGCAAATGTTTGTGTGTGACGTTTCAGGCTATCAAACTGTGGTGAAATTGTACTCCTGCGACCTTTCAGGTCAAAAGACACTAGGACGAAATACCGTTTATTTTGATTTATAAGTCGATGAAACGGTTTGAAAAAAGTATAGAAAGTATTAATAATGTAAATTGTGTGCAATCCATACCTGTTTTGATGTAAAAATTGCGTTTTATGATCTTCTCGGCTTGGTTTTATAGATGTAGTCCCCGAGGGCATGTTAACCATGTTTACAAGTTTTAAATTTCAACACAATCGCCACAGGAAGCCCATGATGATCGACATAGATTTTTTAAAAATAAATGGCCGCTGTTTCCTTGCATATACTATTTTTTTGCTTTTATTTAGAACTTTTTCATAGATTTTAAGGGCATGTAATTGATTGACTTTCTACATGTATTTTGGCCCTCCCAACGACGCGCATGGGTATCAGTTCAATAGTCTAACTTAAATGGAGGTTTGCTGTTCATTCAAGTCATTAGTAGGAGGAATCTGTGGTTCTGACAGTCGAGATAGAAAACACGAAGTGCAAGTTGTTCCTCTGACATCATGTACAAAAGATATTGCGAACCATCTAGCATCCTTCTCTTTTTTTGGTCCACAAAACGAGATAGACCTGATATTGTGTCGAGCGGCAATTTTTAAAATGCCAAACTCTTTTGACAACATGACAATATGTCCACAGCATCGTGCAAAACTTGGATTGGGATGGACAAGGGGATCAACTAGATGTAGAATACCAGCTGCGTTATCTAACCACGGGAAAGGAAGTAGAAAAATATGGCCAAAGGGAGACAGGGGACTTGGGAAACAAGATTCTGAAACACTACTACAAAAGACTGGTGTGTTTATTCAAGCTGGTTCCGGTAATTGTTTGTATTATTATTGTTTGTATTAGTTGGGTGCGTCAGTTCATTCATTTCATGTGCATATGTTTTGTTTACTTTACTTTACTAGGAATATGCAGGACATGCCGAGATAAAATGAAGACGATTAGACCAACTATTCCCACCACAGCACTTGCGAAGTTGGAAGCACAACTAAAGACAGCAACATTACAGGTAGTATATAGGTTATGGTGTTAAAACCTAATGAGGTTTTTCCTTCGCCATGGAAAGCAAATTAAATCAAACACTGTGGCACATTGCCAATTAAAGGGTTGAAAGGAATGCAGCATTGGCAGACTGCTTGGTTAGCCCATTGAGGGACACTCACTAGCCTCTCCCCTGGAAGAGTAAATTGTCTGGTGATAGAGAGAATAAAATAATATTAGATGTAGGGCATATCAGGGGGCATGGTCACTTACATGATTAAAATTAATTTGTAGGATGACTCTCCTGAAAATCCATTCAAAGCCCTGCAGCATCAACATATCCCAGTTACCCCAATGAGCACTGTGCCGTCAACGCTATTTTCACCTTCTGCTATATCCCAAGCCTTCGACCTGTCAATGACCAGCGAATATGATGAGAAACCATCTACATCTACTCCAAAGGGTAAGCTAAACTGCTCTCTTGCTGCAAGAGATGTAAGTCCAATTCGAACCTCAATGATGACACCATGGGAAGAAGCTGCAGGACGAACCAAGAGGCACTATTTACGGAAAGCCAGACAGGTTGTCTTCGCTACCCTTGAAGAAATTGCACCCAATAATTCTGAGATGCTGTTCAGAGCAATAAAAGAAAGGCAACTAGATGAAAATGATGACACGGATTGCATGCTGTTAGAAGCTTTAACAGCATGCTACGAGAATGCCAGCCATTGGAGCAGTCGCAGACAAATTCTCTCCATCTTTGCCGATAAGGTCAGCTTCAAAACTGTTCAACAATGAATTCCAGATATAACTCGCTATCGATATAGCATTGCAAGACACCACCTGTTGCTACATGGCAGAGGCGCTGACATTTCTCCCCAGAAACACGTCAGAATTAAAGTACCTCCAGAGAAGCTCGACCACTTTTTGGCTTTCATTACCAGTGCAAGGGTAATACAAGATTTGCCCTTTGGGGAGAAAACCTTAAAGCTCTCTACCACTGAAATAAAGATCCCAAACGTCATAAGAAACTCCATACCAGAACAGATAATTCAGCAGTATCAGAGCTACTGTGCGGAGACCGGATTTAGTTCCCCTTTGAGCAGTAGTAGCCTTTGCAGGATACTAGACGTTTGTTCTGCATCTACCCGCACCTCGCTTCAAGGCCTCGACTACTTCTCAGCAGAAGGTGGCAAAGCATTTGATGACATGGTTACAGTCGTAGATAAGCTAGGTGACGTCTATGAACTTGGTCTGACATGGTCCAAGGAGCAGATTAGAAAGCTGAAACTGGCAAAGCGTTACTTTAAAAGTGATTACAAGGTCAGTGACCTTTTAAAGAATTTTTTATTAGACGAAATGCCTTGAGAAAATGATTACATGTTTTGTTTCGTTCCTTTTCTTTTCTTTTCTTTCTCCCAATCAAGTTAATGAAAAATGAACTTAGATGTCCTTAACAATGGGCGCCGCGTCCTAGCGCTTTCATCAAAATGCCGTAGTTTATGTACGATGAATTGTTATAGCTGATACATTAATTATGTGATGTTTGTGTTTTTTTCAGAGGTTCATGTGTCATCAACTTCAAGGGTCCCTGATCATTGTAGACCTTATGCCCTCAGTCTTGCTAACGATTCCAATTTTACCACCACGTGTAATCATCAGCACGATCTAGTTTGTGATAGGTGCAACCTGTTTCCTGCTGTTGTCCAAGAATTAGAGTTACAGGTGGAAAAGGCTAGGATTCCTCACGAAGACAAAGAAGAAATGAAGTTTGTGGTGGCGCAGTCAAAGAAGAACATAGAAGCCTGGAAAGCACACATATTACGCTTCATCAATCAAGATGAGGCCCGCCTTGACATCCTGAAAGCAGTAGATGACAGCTCTGTATTGGTGGTGCTAGATTGGGCAATGAAGTTCATCCCAAGAAAGTACAGAGAGAGCCAGGCGGACTGGTTTGGTAAGAGAGGCCTCTCCTGGCACATTAGTGTGGCAATGAAAAAGCCTCCTGGAAAAACCTTGCAGACGCTGACTCTTGTCCACGTGTTTCAGAAAAGTAACCAAGACAGCCTGTATGTGTTGGCCGTCATCGATGATGTAATCGAAAAGCTAAAGACTGCAATAC
>CACRXK020000722.1:8031-69923 GCA_902702795.2 Paramuricea clavata | reverse complement strand
ATCTATGTACTCTGTCTTGTATCTGTACCTACTGGAAAGATTACTTTCGTCAATGTGATCAATAATTACTTTCTAAGATCTAACGATAATTTAACTAATATACCTGTGAGAACTGAACGATTTAAAAAATCTTTCTTTCCATCGGCAATAACTGCCTGGAATGATCTTGATCCAGATTTACGAAATATAGAGACGCTATCTTCCTTTAAAGTTACCTTATGTAATATGTATTGCGGACAAAAATATAACGTAAAATACAATGCATCACTAAGTAGATATAGCTCAATACTCCATACCAGGCTCAGGCTTGGTCACTGTGCGCTTAATTTTCACCTATATAGAATTAATTGTGCAAATTCCCCTTTTTGTGTATGTCGATGGGGTGAAATGGAAACTGTCAAACATTACTTTTTATATTGTTCTCGATTTGCTGCCCAACGTGAACAATTGCTCTCAGTTCCTGCGCGGCTGCTCCATCCTATGTGGATGAATTTATCAGAGAATCGGAAAATTGAAATACTTTTGCATGGTTCGGAAAATCTTGGACATGAAGATAATGTAAAATTAATGCAAAATGTCCAATTATTTATTTTAAATACAAAACGGTTTCAGGCGGAGTAACTTTTTTCTTTTTTTTTTATTGGAACTTGTTTTGTAAAACATTGGTCTGTAAAACATTGGTGTGGTAAATTCTTCCATATAAATTTCTTATAATAATATGTTTCATGGAAAGCTTGAGAATGAATACCAGAAGTTCTTCCACACTATGATTATTCGATTTGTTTTGATGTAATCTTTTTTTCTATGTAATCCTCTTTGTCTTGATGTGAGTAACCTAAAGTTTGTAAATAATCCGACATAATCTCCCTTGATGAGCTATGCTCTTGGAGAAAATGTCTGTAATAAAATATGTTTAAATAAAAAAAAAAAAAAATGCTATCACGATAACTGCAGATTGCTTCGTATTTCTTTGCAAGATTGACTGGATCCAGCGTTTTGGATTCAGCAATTAACTTTTCCAATTCTTTCAGAGATGTGATGACCTTGTTAGTTTTCGTCTCTATGGCAGAGAATATCTCCTGTTCTGAATCAACAAGTGACATAAGTTCTTCGTCAAGTTCACATTTTTGGTGCAATAGTAGTAACCACTTCAACCAGGAGAGTTCATATTCTCTGAATGGGCTCTCTTTAGGTGCCCTACTTGCAGCTGCTATATCGTCCTCTGTAGTTGTGTCAACAAAATAATGAGACGCATCTCTTAGTTTAAGGCATAAGATTCTAAGAGGTACTCATTTGAATGCATGCATTACTTCAGGCTCGAAATTATTAGGATACTGTTGATGTAGCCCATCAAATTTGATGCCCAAACTGAGCCACTGCTTCCTACCAACTTCTTGGGTCTCAACATAACAAAGCTCTGATCTTTATCTTTCACCAGGGTCTTTTTTTCTAAGAAGTCAGAAATACAGAAAATTAAAGTACAGATACCAGATTGTTTTGCATAGAACTTGTAAACCATATATTTATATGAGAAATGAAATTGTTGGGATAAATAAAAACCAAGAAACTTAAAAATATTTTTATATCATCAACATTCTCTTCCTGCCAAGTCACCAGTCTAACTGCACTTGGAGTAACATGTGCATCTGGATTTCCAAAGTCATGTTGTGGTAGCTTCTTGGCTGCATTTAAATCTGTGACTTGGAGAATTCCTTGTGACTTGGTATTTCTGAATCCAACTAAAATTGAAAAGTAAAAATGAATTTCATTGTGAATGTGCAAAAACCCATTATATTCTACAGTCACAAATTTCATTATGTTCTCTACAAACAAATACAGGTGATTCCTCTAAGATATTGTGGTTTTAATGCAAAACAGTTCAAATACACAGAACCCTCAGGCAACGATTGATGACAGACATTTTTAATATTGTACTTGTTGAGAAATTTAAAATGTTACATTTCATGCCAACTAATGCAAGACTTGTCCTTTAATTGTGAGATATATTTATACTTGGTCTTGGGTATAATACAGAATTGACACCAAGTATCATTTAAAAACATACCATCTGTGTCTGGTCTAACATAAACTTTGTCATCGACATCTCCAGTGATTGCTTTGATCTGCCTTTTCACCATAGAACTTAAGTCATCCACCACTCGCCACAGGGCATAAAATTTAATGAGTCATACGAATTTCATGAGGGTTTACCATTTGACTAGGCACCACTCGAAAACATTTGTGGCGTCGTAAAATTTAACGAGTCGTACAAATTTCATGAGATTTTACCATTTGACCAGGTGCACAGGACTTAGTCATCCACCACTGGTACATTCATTGTGAGTTCACACGGGTCATAACATTTCACGAATTTAACAAGTTGTACAGATATTGTGGGTTAGTTTAACATCTTATTTTAAGACTTGTTGACCTACGCCACCTTTGTTGAAATAATTTTTTCACAATTTGTATAGATTTTGGACGTATACAGGCACTTCTTAATTTTATATCATTATAATTGAATGATATGTAACTTAAATTATTAATAGTAATAATATACAAATAAAAAACACAACTTGTGAATCACGAGTTACAAATTTCACGAGTTGTTAAGTGCGACAGTATTGGACAACCATCGAATATGACATGTATTATGGACATTTCAATTTTGACGACGTTATCTGGGGTGGGTGGGTGAAATAATAACGTTGGTTCAATGTTATTTGTGGCAACATGAATATGGATGTGGCCCTTATTTATACTGTGCTATTGATGATTTGGTAATGTTGGACCTGCACAACATATTCTCTATGACCATGTCATATTCTCTATGACTATGTCATCTGTGAAATTTTGCTCATTACTTTGGTTATCAATGGCTATGCTCTTCATTAAAATTATTAATGTATAATGGATTGATGGTTATATGTCCCTGAAGAATATTGGAAACTGTTACTAGTTCTGTTGAAACATTCTCTATCCTAAAAGAAATATTTTTCAACCCAGAATACAATACTGACATAAAACACAGTGGAAATTTGATGGAACACCAGATACTATATATCACATTATTTCACAATGATACTTATCCCAAGCCTTCTGGCAACCAGATGTGCAAGTGTGTACTATTTATACATTGAAGTAGAACTGTATATGATAATATAATTACAAATGTAGACAAAACCAAGTATAATTAAAGTACTGGAGATATATATCTTAAATTTCTGATTTGTATGTACAGTATTATGTTATTCTTTGCCAAAATGCCAAGGTTATAATAAAGTGCTATACCATGCCTCATCATGCAACTTCCTACATCGTGCACCCCAAGCAATTCTGTTGCTGCCCTTCCCCTTTAGCGACGGAGCGAATGCCCTGAGCAGGCGTCTTGTTTTAATGTAAAATTGAAAACGAAGCTCTACGTAAAACGTTCTTAAATGTGAATTGAAATTAACTGCTTTTTGCCGATTGCGATAACTTGAGCTCAACTTATTACTCGCACTTTGAAATGAAATAAATTTAATTCGTACAGAATGTTAATGAAAATAATTTGCTTTCCTTTTTATCATGAACGTCTACAAAAGTTTATTTAGCTATGAAACTTTCACATACAATCCATAGGAAAGACTTGAACAACAAGAACAAAGTCTATAATATTAATACAAAGTTATACATAAACAATTGAAAGAAACTTGGATTTCTCATACTAAATCAATTCTTATAAATGTTTACATTTAAAAATTGAAATGTTTACAATTAAAAATTTGTTATGTGAAATGATTTTCCAAGCTTTCTTACATGTAATTTTTATATATTCCCCTTCTTCACTCCTGGCAAACAGTCATATTTTGAGATCAGTGAGATGACCACCCATATACACTCATGAACCGCAGCTGTGATAATTGATGAACTTTAGACTTGGTTAGTGTGTTCCTTTCCCTGGGTATAAATAGCCGGGGGGATTAGTACCCTTGCACTGGGCTTACGCCCGGTACGGCACTCCGCGCCATTGGCTTGGGGAAAAGCGTTGAATACTGTTTAGTCAAAATATTGTGGAATGAAACGTATGGGTTTCATTCTTGATTACAGGATGACTTACCAAGAATCAAACTTTACTTTTCGATCAAATCTATTTTGCAAAGCTGCGCTGGTGTCAAACCATCTAGATCACGCTAATTTTCTTTGTTATTTTCACTCATTATATATTTGCCTTCGTGAACAAGAGGTTCATCTTCATATGGCCGAAACTGGCAGCTATAAACCTCGTCATTTGAATCAGTATTATCCGAGAAAGAACAGGATGTATTGTCGCTTGAAGACATATTTACATATACACAATATATAAAAACATGCGGAATGCACAATTGGACATCCGTCAAACCAAGGTGTCTTTGGAAATTCGCTACAAAGATTGATTTCCGAACGCTGAAGATAGTCCAGTGGGTTTCGTGGAATTTGTGTGTCAATATGTGTGAATGCTTGCGTGTAAACAATGACAGTGAAGGAATTGATTAGGAATTTCACCAAACAGTCGGATTTTCTATCTTTAAAATTGAATGAAACTGGGTTATCTGGAGAACTTTTTAGCCTTCTTACAGAATGCAAGTAATTTCTTGGAGGAAATAAGGTAATTAGTCAAACACGAATGGATGTGGGTTTTTTTATCGTACTGTATGCATACATAAATGTACTATGATATAAAATTATTTATAATTTTGTATATTTAATACTGGAAACACATGATTAGAATAATAAAACATGTATACGTTCTAAATAACCTGTGAAGTGGTTGGCTTCCTGGGTAACATTTAAAATGACTACATTAAAACTTTCGACTTATGTCGAATTGTCGAAACAGTATTAATTAATTTCTTATTTTTATCATGACTTAATTAAATGTTGTTTCTATATGTCACAATATATAATATATATATATACATATATATATATGGTCATAAAGTTTATATGCTCATAAAGTTAAAGTTTCAAATTTAATAATTATATTATTACTTTACCCTTACGAAAATGTTCTATAGAATCCTATAGAATATGGTATAGAATATTCTATATCCTATAGAATATTCTATAGAACTTGTGATCCTATAGAATATTCTATTGCCATATTCTATAGAACTTCCAGATCCTATAGAATATTCTATTGCACATTCATATGAAACATCCAATAGCATATTCTATAGAATATTTTCTATAATGAAATAGTATAGGATATTCTATGGAGTATATCATAGAATGTGATAAACCTATTGACTTAAGCCTAGTTATTATTTATACTTTATAACAATATTATTGTGTCCCAAAAATTTACATGAAGAGAAAAGATCATGATTGATTTTAGAAAAATACTTCTTTCAAGACAATTTGTTCTTGAAACAAAAAATATTTTCTAATAATAACTTAACTGATTAACTTAAGATTCTTTAAATAAGATGTTTTAATATTTTCTTATATAATATTAGTCTTAATATAAGATAATTAGATATGATTTTCTTTAGAGTTTAGAAGCAATAGTTCGCGCATTGACTGGAAGCCTGGTGCCTAATTTACGTGCAAGGGCGCGAAGCTTCATGGGATAGCGTCGTTTTAAAATTGAAATTTCAAAATACTCTTACATGTGGATTTCAAGGGAAATTTTCCCTTATATTTTTAACCCAAACGATGGAAAAAGCATTGGAAAGTTCTTAAAATGTTATTCAAATCTCACAGGTAAGAACAGTTTTATGTTTGATGCTATTTAAGCACTTTAACTCCGAAATAATGTAGTGAATATGATTGTTTATACTTGGCCATATGTCATAAATTCCGGAGAATGTTTGAATTTGCCGCGTCGATTTGCATAAGAAAACATACGAAATTTCGATTTCTAGCAAGGGAAGAATAAATAAAATATAAATTCGAACCATTATTGTGAATTCTATACAAAATTACCCACTATTGTAACAATTTAGCAATATTTGTCTTTGGCATAATTTGGCACTTTGATAGATGCATAGACCTTTGTCAAAGTATATGAAATAATATAATAATTAAACATATCAAAGATATATATGTTAATAACATTTTAGTACTTCAATAAGGATTGGAATTACAGAAGAATTACAGCATTTAATGTGATATTTTCAGTGTATTGATCTTCAATAACCCATTAAGTTGCAATGCATGTGCCCAAAATGCACCCAACTAATCTACTATTGCATTACTAGTCTGTCCAATGCCAGACAATTTTACTCCATCTTGCAATTAGCTATTAAATTCTCTTTAATGGTCAATGAGCTTAATTTAGTTGTATACATGTATAGAATGATATATCTGTAAAGCTTCATCGGCACTAGCCGATTGAGATAAAGCCTTTATAATATTTTGTATTAAATATTGCAGCTGGGTTATAGCCCGGCCCCAAATATTGTTCTCAACAGCTGGATATTTATTTATTTATTTAACTTTGCCAAACCTTTAACAGTATATTTACAACAACATATAATATGTTTTCTATTGGCAGGGTGTATGCTACAGTTTTCATTAACCCATTGGGCCACAATGTGCCACAGCTAATAATGGGTTAAATTAACCAAAAAATCTGACAATGTGCCCCAGTGTGCCCTATTTTTTTTACTTGTCTATCTCTGGGTGATTTTACTCATCAATGGGGAGGCTCTGCAGCTTGATGGGTTAACTATAGTGCTTTATATGAGGAAAATGACATACTGGCCCAGCTAATTGTGGTCTAGCCAGCGTGGCCGGCTCTTTTATAAGTAGAGCCTGCCCGAAAGCCCTAGTCAAATTGATGACTCTCGGCAGCCAGCCGCCGAGAATTGTGATTGGCTGAATTTACGTTGACAACAGTTTGATTGACATGTTACGCTAATTTATTCAATTATTTAAAAATAAATACAGTAAAAACAACCGGCATCGTTATATTAAAGTTGTAAACCTCATGTTGGCTAAAATATAAAATGCAAAAGACAAAGTGTAAAATGTCAATATAATAACATATACCAGTATCTAAACAGAATACGGCAAGCCATACTGCTATTATATGTCGTATGATTTTACCGTATGGTCACTATACTATAGTATAGAGTATAAAACCTTGGCTGTCCTTGCCTTGTTTATATTTTGCTGGCTGGCAAATTACAATTATATAAAATAATACATTCCCCATTGTGTAATAATACGAAGCTCTCTTTGGAGCTTTTAAAATACATTTGCCTGCCAACATGTATAACACAGTCCTGAAGGGGTCTATTAAACTTTTCCTAAGTCATTATATTTAATACTGCAATATTTATAACTGTAATACAGCCATACAGGTGCAAAGCATAATATAATTTTGAACGGTCTTCGTCTACTACTAATTTCCAGACAAAGTCGAAGGGCCTTCGTTCGAAATGCTGACATTTTGCTTGTATTTCCAGGCAGTTGAATCGCTATCCATCTATTGTAAAAAGTTTATTGAAAGCATGTAGCGCAGGCTATAGTAAATATGCAACAATTAAAATTTTAAGTCATCAATTTATACAAAACTATTTCGAGTGGGCGGTGTTATATGGAATATTAACTAAGTGGGCGGCATCAATTTGACTAGGGCTTTCGGGCAGGCTCTACTTATAAAAGAGCCGGCCACGCTGGCTAATTGTGGTCCCCAAGCCAGACAAATCAGTTTGGATCTTCTAAAGTGTAAACACCCCTAAACAGGGCCGTGCTACTGTAACTGATATACATGTCTTTAATTGAGTTAAAGTTTTAATTAAAAGTAAATTTTATTTAAATGGTTAGCTAGTAGACACATAGGCATGCAGATGGCCTGATTAACCCATTAACGTCCAAGCCTCTTTCCTTGACAAGTAAAATCATTTGGTGTATGTTATACAATACAGAGTAAATACTAAAGTGGGGCATATGGGGGTGCATTGCACATTAAAGGGTTAACCCATTGAGCAAAACTGATCTCCCCTTGAAGAGTAAAGTTGTCTGGTCATCCTGGTGTTACACAGAGTAAAATAATAGGATGCAATGAAACTTAATGGGTAAAATTTACTCAATTTTCATTTTTAGTAATGCCATGTCTGACTTGCAAGAGCCAGTAAGGCTCTTGAAAAATGGGCAGTGTTCTTGAAGACCATGCATCAATGATGACCACAAGGATTAACAACATTGTGACAAGTAGAAAAGGCAAAACAGAAAGCATCTGCACAGAAAAGTAACATTAACACTTATTGTAATAAAAATATTCACTAAATAGAGTTATCCTACAACAGTTTTGACTAGTTCAAGGTTTATTATTTTAATTCTTGAATAGTTATTTTGGTTTGTGAACAATGCCAAATTGGTTCTGTTGGCAGCACTTTTGATCCAATCCTGGATATTTACATCTGTTCATACTTAATATGGAAATCCAGGCAGACCGAAATCTTTGCAAAGTTTATATAAGTGATATTCTCCACATAAATTTATTATAATTGTTGCCAACTTGCGAGTTGCCAACTTGCTTGGGCCAGTTGTATAAAAGTCTTACAATGGCTATCTTTTAAATACCCATTTCCTAGTTGAATGATAGCTATAAACACATAATTCTGATTGCTTAACTAGCTGTTCCACTAACTATTAGTTATTAAACTACTTTTTTAATACAACAGTAATTGTGTTTTCTTCAATTTAATATTCCATAGAATGTGCACCAAAATCGTTTAGAATATGTTATAGAATATTCAACAGACGTCTATAGAATCTTCTATAGAATTCTGTTGAATATTCTATTGGATGTTCCATCGAATATCCCATAGAATATGTTCCAAAATCGTTTAGAATATGCTATAGAATATTCAACAGACGTCTATAGAATCTTCTATAGAATTCAGTTGAATATTCTATTGGATGTTCCATAGAATATCCCATAGAATATGTTCCAAAATCGTTTAGAATATGCTATAGAATATTCTATAGAATTCAGTTGAATATTCTATTGAATGTTCCATAGAATATCCCATAGAACATCTCATAGAATGTGTTCCAAAATCGTTTAGAATATGCCATAGAATATCCTATAGAATATTTCAATGTAATATTCTATAGAATATTTTTGTAAGGGTATGCTAATGACTTGTCACAGGACCCTGCAGATATTAAGTCATGATAAAAATAAGAAATTAATTAATACTGTTTTGACAATTTGACACAAGTCAAAAGTTTTAATGTAATCATTTTAAATGTTACCCATGAAGCCAACCACTTCACAGGTTATTTAGAACATATATGTGTTTTATTATTCTAATCATGTGTCTATACAGAAGCATAAATAATTTTATATCATAGTACATTTTTATGTATGTATACAGTATGGTAAAAAACCCACGTCCATTCACGTTTTACTTACCTTATTTCCTCCAAGAAATTACTTGCATTCTGTAAGAAGGCTAAAAAGTTCTTGAGATAACCAGTTTCATTAAATTTTAAAGATAGAAAATCAGACTGTTTGGTGAAATTCCTAATCAATTCCTTCACTCTCATTGTTTACATGCAAGCATTCACATATATATATATATATTTTAAGGAAAATACAATGTTTAGATGATAAAAAAAGTATGTTAAATATATATATATATATATATATATAAAATGTTTCTGGTCTGACAACTGAAGATTTAACCATTCATTTTGTTTTTCCACTAACGTTTTCACTTTATTCAAAGTTCTTCAGGTGCATATTACATATGAATGGTTTAGTGGTTTAGTACCGGTATTTATATCTTACATGCGTTTTGTTATTACAATAATGATGCTATTCTATATTCTTATGTTAGTGTTACCGCTAATTACTTTTCTAATGGATTTGTCGGTGTTCTCTGTGGTGATGCCGACAGTTCTATTCGCCAACCCGAAACAAACGTAAAAAATGCACCAACGCGGAAAAATGGAACAAGCTTCCAACAGATGAACACTGGGTTGCAAAGCAGAAAAATGCAGAATAGAGAGGAAGTACAACAGAGACACACCAGACCAGAAAATCAACAGCGAGGGCGCTCGTATCAACAAGACAGGCCACGTAAATTCTCAAGAATCCGAGACAAACTCAACGCGAGAAAACCAACGTATGCAGAAGCCGCCCGAAGTCCATACAATTGTCGAAGTGAACGCAAGCGACAAGCAACCACTACCATTGATTACAACCAGAGACAACCGAAACATTTTTTGGGATCAACCCACAGAGGCAATTATCCACCAACGAACAATCGTCAGTTAGTGCGAAATCACCAACAAAACCAAAGACACGAACAATGAAAGGAAGATTGACCCTAAGATTATCAACCCATCATCGTGTGAACTTTCGATCGATGAAATATCATTACTGAAGAAAGGGTTAAAATTTACACCAGAAAGGGTTAAAATTACGTTTGATGGAGTATTACAATGATAACCAGCAAAAAATGTCGGACAACTCTATTGTGAAAAACAAGTCAAATTTTGTACCTCCAAAACCACAAGATAAATATCTGGACACGTTCCTTAATGCACTATCCGACTATCCTGAAAATACACCAACAACAAACCACAAAAACAATTTAAGTAAAGGTGAAAGAACGGCACTTGAAAAACTTATAAACGATAACAACATTATTGTAAAAGAAGCAGATAAAGGTGGCGCAACAGTAATAATGGATAAAAGATACTATAAAGATAAAATGGATGAACTATTATCCGACACTGAAAATTATGCGCTATTAGAAAACGGTAATCAGGATGAGACGGTCATGAAGAAAATCAAAAAACATTTGGAAAAATTTAAACAGGAAACAACCAAAACTGAAAAGGAATATATACACAAATTTACATCAAAGACCTCCAATTTCTACGGACTTCCGAAGATCCATAAATGTGAACTGATTACTAGAGCAATAACGGAACCGAAAAGAGAATACGTTAAACTTCCTGCACCAAATAACTTGAAATTCCGACCAATTGTAGCTGGACCTCAATCCCCAACGCACCGCCTAAGCAACTTTTTGGATATAGTTCTCAAACCACTTTGCCAACATGTGCCCAGTTTCATCAGAGTTGACATTGATTTTCTGAATCACTTGCCAGAAGAAATCCAAGAAGACACATTACTCGTTTCATTTGATGTTGTAAGCCTTTATACTAGTATTCCGCACGACCTTCGCCTAACTGCCATGGAATACTGGTTAGACAACTACATGAACAGTTTACCATGGACATTCTCAAAAGGCTTTATATTGGAATCCATCTCAATTATTTTAAAAGAAAATACATTTAATTTTGACGACAAACATTACCATCAGCTGCAAGGGACGGCAATGGGAACAAAAATGGTGCTGACCTACGCTGCATTAGTCATGGGATACCTGGAAACCCAATTATACGAAAAATATGGGGAAACGTTTGGAAACGAAGATTTGGAAGAACTGATAAGGACTTTTAAAAGATTTTTAGACGATTGTTTCTTACTTTGGAAGCGACCAATAGAAGAACTACATATTTTTCACGGATTATTGAATAACCTCCATGATAAGATTAAATTTACCATGGAAAAAGACGAGAAAGAACTTCCATTTCTGGATGTACTAGTTTACAAAGAGGATAAAAAGCTACACACAGATATATTTTATAAACCGACGGACACGCACCAATATCTAAACTTTTTAATTCCTGCCATCCAAATCATACTAAACGCAATATCCCGTATTCGCTGGCTAGAAGGATCTGTACCATTGTATCGAAATCTGAAATATGGGACAAAAGACTGGAAGAACTTGAAAATTTTCTCACGGCACAGAACTACCCAGTGAAACTAATCAAACATAGTATTAATCAAGCGAAGTCATTTACAATTACAGAACGTCGTCAAACCAAAACCCGTTCTAATGAAAACTCGAATGTCTTGCCACTGGTGATAACATATAACCCCCGAAACCCACAGATCGTCCAAAAAATAAAGAATGATTTACAGTTCCTGAACAACTCACTTAAAATGAAACCAATATTAGAGAAAACATCCCTTATAGTAAGCAGACATCAACCGAAAAACCTGAAGAAATACCTAACTCGGGCAGAATTTTCATCAAATTGTTCAACTGAAAACCGTGTATTGAAATGCAACGAACCATGATGTGGGACATGTGACATTTTAATCACAGGAAACAAAATAACTTTAAAAAACGGAAAAAATTGGGAAATCAAATCAGACATGACGTGCAAAGCGAAAAACGTAATATACATAATAATTTGCACAAAATGTCAAGAATTCTATATCGGTCAGACAGAAAATTTAAGGAACAGAGTTACACTGCACAAGGAACACGTCAGACACAAGAAGTATAGACAATTACAAGTCAGCGAACATTTAGCTGAATGTAATGATGGAAACTTTATCATAATGCCAATATACAAGTGCGAGAATACAACGAAGCTGTTCAGAGAATCCAAAGAGCATGAAATCATAAAAATTCTTGAACCACATCTAAACTCTAATACGTAAACAACAATTAGCATTCTAACAATGAATAGAACTGTCGGCATCACCACAGATAAAATTACTTGCAGCTAGCTTGCAAGTTGGTTTTTACCATAAGTGGAGAAGAGAAGTCTGTTTTGTTCACATAGCCAATGTAAAAGTCTATTTTATTTTTACTTTATATTTAAGTGACTGTGTAATTTATCATATCTCATGCATGCATACATCCGTATAATTCTTTGTTAGGATCACGAAAACCCTGAAGTTTGGTGCTCCAAAAACGTTGGAAAGATCATTCTGGTGGAAATGGAGGCAACAAAGCTGAATGAAGGAGTGCTGGCACTGCTGGCAAGCTTTTATCTTTTATATTTTGATTACCCACGCTTTCTGGAGATTGGATTAATTGTTCTCCAGCATTATGTACTCAAAAACAGTAATGTGCCTCAAGATATTGCTGGTTCATTTCAGTCAGCACTAACAAGTTTCAGAAAATTCAAGGCTGATTTAGAGTAGAACATTGAAGTTGACTGCATGTTTATATGTACTGTCTATATTCTGTCCATTAATTGTTTGATATATTGCATAGCGTAGACCAGCAAGTAACTTGTGCTCTCCGCATGCATCCAGGGCTCAAAATAACATCCGGTCAACGGTCAATGACTGGCTAAAAATTCCTGTTGACAGGTCACTTTTTATCCTCGCCGGTCATTTTGACCATCCACATTTTTTTCTTATGCTAGAAAGTGCCATGATAGTGACGTTGATAAGGCTGCCTAGACGTCTTCAGTGTTTAAAATGTGAAACAAGAAAAGGAATGTCGTTTGCGACCTTGTGTTATTAGTATAGTGCTTCAGTGACCGGTCAAAAGCAGAGTTTGACCAAGCTAAAATCAAGTTGACCGGAGACCTATCGGTCGTTATTTTGAGCCCTGTCCCAGCATCCAAACTGCACTGGGAGATAATTGGGGCAAGCCACACAGTTTGATGGCTCAACGAGCTGAAGCACAATGCATTATGGTGCATTGTACATATGTCCACAGAACGTTTCCTGCAGTGATTTAAATGCTACCGGCCTTTCGCCTCGCACTGGTTTTTAAAAATGTGGGAAAGTGATTTTAAATCAATAACATTCTTTGCTGGTAATGGTGTATGTTTCGCAAAAGAGTTCTTAATAGGCGGGGACAGCCATGGTGAGGCCTACGTTTGCTTGGGAAAGATGGGGAAGAACGTGCCGTGAAACATGTGTTAAAATCATTTTGTAAGGAATTATTGGAAAATGAAAAAAAAAATTTTGACTTCTCAGAATGTAATCCAGTCGCGATGATTTGCACCTTATTGGTTCTATGATGATTATACCAGCAATGACTTCAATTATTTTGAGAACTTTCAGTCCTGCAATGATTTACAGTAAATTTTACCAGTGGTATTTTACCAATTATAATTTCGCCAGCTGACAATTTTCCATGTGATGAAATATATTCTTCATGCCAAATAACAAATGGAAATTGGAATGGTCAGTATTATTAAGCCCATCACAATTTTATTTTGCTTGATTTCTGAGTGAGTTGCAGTTCAAATTCTGATGCAAAGCCAGATTTGATTTGGGCTGAGTAATGCATGTACAGCAGTATTTCTGTTGCTGTTTCTAATTGGGGAAATTGTGGTGACTACACCAATCACTGTGGCGGTGGAAGGTTCCTCTATCTCTGAAACATCCCAAGTATCAATTTTCCGTTTTTTCCCTCTTGGTTCTTGAAATTGTACTGCCATTTGAGATTTAATTAATTTGCCATTTTATACTACAGTCCACAGAGATACTCACAGTTTGTAGAACTATATATTAGTCAAAGACTTAAAATACAATTTTTGTAATGAACGTTGTTATTGGACAACTTTTGGAAAATTTTGAAATCTAGAGTCTCTGAAATGCGATTTCAAGCGTTTTGAGGGTGAGATTTTGCAGAATTCCAAAGATTATAAAGTACATCAAGCACATGATTTTTATGATCTCACAAACGTGCCTTCTCCCAGACATTTCAGTCTTCGGAATTAGATTTACTAACAGAGGGTCATATTACAAAACACAATGTGTAACTTTGAGTTTGGCTAAACTGATTTGTAATTTTATTTAATTTGCCCAAAATAGCCTAACTTACATCAATAGATTGTATAATAAAGTTTTTTCAGTGACAGTTCGAAACTTAAAACAAAACAAATTATGAATATAGTACTATTTACAGTAATAACACAAGAAATTAACTAAAAAAGTTGATTCTTTTCAGTGTTTTTCGATCAAGTTATGAATCACAACATTAGCCGCATGTGACATTGGTCCTTAGCGAGCCAGATATGAATCTGCGATGAAATACAGCCCGAAAGGAAGTGAGAAATATCGAGAAATATGTCGAACGAGAAAGGTGATCACGAACCTGATCAGACCGTAAATGGCAACAAAGAAACGCATATGGAGGGAAGTAATGCAGTGCAGGAAGAGAAAGAACTCTCTGCTAATGTATGATCACAAATTCAGAGCATAAAAGCCGAAAGATCCCAAGAAAAGTCCAGTGTAACAGGACTGATTACAAGGTTGACAAAGCTTATTCATGACCGGAGGGAACAAACCCAAATATGTGAAATCTTATGGAAAATCGGAAGCCAAATCAAAGGGGCAAACAGTTGTAATCGAAAACTTTACACACTGGTTTCTAGTAATGAATTTGACTCTGTAGTGAAGTGGTTCATCGAAGTAGCTGAAAAGGCTGATGCAATTGCAAAGGCATTGACACATCTTGAGGAGCATGAAGATGAACCCCCTCTATCTTGGGATCGATAGCCCTAAGGCCTCAGTCGGTGTTGTCGTCAGCTTCGAATAAATCAGCCCAAACTTGAAGAAAGGCACATATTGCAAAACTAAGAAAGGCACATATTGCAAAACTAAAGGCCAAACATATCAAAGAAGAGGGCCGACAGACTTAAACAACTTGAACTTTTTAATCCACATACTGTAGTTGTTAAATGAGTTGTATTCATATATAACTGGAGTGGTATTTTCAGAAGTAGCTAATACACTAGATGAAATCAATTATAACAACCGCATAGAGGATTCGTGTTAATATCTGCTAGACTGCTGTCTGCCTGTCTTTGACCATCATATCAGGCTGCTGGAGTGCCACCTGTACTTGTATATTGGAAATTTGCGTGGCTTGCATGTTGCAAACATCACTAGTTCACTATCTACAGCTTATTATTCAATTATGTAATTTTTTCTCATTTTCTTCCTTTCTGTTTTTCCTTTCTTTCTCTTTATACTTTTTTTACTTTTGAGATTTTTAAGTTTTACCCTCCATTTTTTTCTGCCAACCTCAAAAATTTTCTGGGACCAATGGTCCCGCAGTCCGCTATATTATGCATCCCTGGCGAACAGCTCACTTTTTCAAGTCGAAATATTTTGAAAACTAAGCAAGATATAAACAATCTGTAATAGAGTTTAATTTATAGTTTTAAGAGTTCTTTCAAGTGAACTAAATTAAATTTTTATTGCCAAAGTCCTTTAACTGGTGTTGATAAAACAATGAGTGACATAAAGAAATGTTACGATGCCATTGTGTCCTTCGTTCATTTAAAAGAACTACTCTTGCCACGTACAACTCAGTCAACGGATGACATTGTAAGAGCTGTTAAAAAGGCTTATGCGGTTAAGAAATTCAAGATACTCCGGCGTGTGAAAACCGATCAGAATGTAACTTTTGCTGTTGAGGTTTACCATAGACTGTTGAAAAGGCGTTATTGCACAGCTCTGTGTTCATTAATTCCCCGCTATGTCGGAGGGCCGTAGTGGCATAGCAGCAGCTCCATTGCAAAATATATCTAGTAGGAAAAACATCTTTTAAAAACCGTCATAATCTACACATTTCCCTCGAGTATGTCTTGACAATACTATTTTACCAGCTAGTGCATTACTGAAATAGATATCCTATACTTGTTGACTTAAAAAGTTATTAAAATTAACAACTTGTTACTTTATCAACTTGAAGGAGGCTTCCTTTTAATACAACTTGTTGTTTTGCTTTGTTGTACAATGAACATGAAAAACTAACTTTTAACATGTTGTTGAAGTACACATGCGCCTGGTAATTAAAAATTCAATTCAATTGTGTTTACGCACTCTTGTGTTCAGCATGGTGCTTACAGCATTCAAATTATACCAATAGGAAAATTTCTATAGGGGGTACATTTTTTTGGGACACCCTATATATACCGGGCTGCATGGGTCACTTCCATATCAGGGGCTGATTACATGGACAGTTTTCAGCCTGCGCTGAGTTTCAGCCCGGCTGAAACTTCAGCCTGGCATAGGATAAAATCCTATTAAGGAAGTTTTCTTGGTTTCGGTTTAGGTGGTGACGGTTTACTTTCGTTTTCATTTTTGTAGGCGGCTTTCATTTTCGTAGGCGGCTTTCATTTGTTGGATATTTTTTCCGCGACTAGGGTTATAGGTAGCCGTATCATTCGATGTAACTTCATTCGTTGTGGCTTTGCTCTGGAGATTTTGCTGATTTGAAGATTGATCCGTTTCGAGTATTTCAATATTTTCGGTGGGTATAATAGACATTATATTATCAAGTGGTACTACCGGGGTGGCGGCGGTGGTGTTATTGGTGTTTGGTTCGTCACGACCAAATGTTTCTATTTGTTGTTCGGTCGCTTTGGCCTCGTCGTAAAAACGTTTCCACAGTATGAATTTCTAGGCGAAATTCCCACAAGTAAATTGTGGCTGAAATTGTGTGAAATTAACGTACAAATCTATCGACATATTGGTTGCTGTTAATTCAACACCCATGTAATTTACGAACTGTAAAAATTCTGTTGTTGCCATCTTGAAGCTTGTCTGTGAAATAATATGTAATTGCTTGTGCAGTTTATTAGTATTTTTTTTGTTTGTGACGCGTAATTGTCCTAATATGGTGTTAGTAATAATATAGTTTGTGGCGTTATTATCCTTATAGCGGCATTGTTATCCTTATATGGTCGTGGAATTTGACATTGACATTGAACATTGCATAATGGAATTTTAATTGTGTTTTTTCTAGATGATTTGGCAGTGTGTGACGGTTGTTATGTGCATTCTATTTTTGTTCTATATATTGTTTATATAGAACAAAAAGAAAACTCTGGAATTGTTATTTTTTTTATTGATAATAATTTGGACGATTGCTGTGAAGACTAACATGTATGTTTTTTAATTATTTTTCTAGTGGGATCACGATAAAATTTGTTGGTTGTTTAGCACGAGAGATGACAATATGTTGAATAACGTGTATACGCACGGATCAGAAATAGCTATTACGATTTTTCATCAAGACACGATGTATTGTGATGTATCGACGTACGTGTATATGGGTGGAAAATTATATACAGAAGATTCAATTCATATTGTGAAAGTAGAATTAACTTGTGATGATGTGGTGCATTATAAATTAAAACATATTAGTTTATGTGGTTTGCGATTTGGAAAATTATTTTCCTGTATGGGTCTAGAACCATATGATCATGATTTAATGGGGTTTATAATACACTATGTAACAAGTTATTTTAATGATTGTGAATACTCGAAAGAAAATGTTGAGAAACTGCAACAAGTGATTTTAAAGGATAACGAAACATACGGGGTATTAGTTTCACCACACGTTATAATGCAAATGTGTAAATCTTTTAGAATAATTTAAGTATTTATTAAATGTTTTTTAGATCTGGTGAATTGAAGCCCTATTTTAAAGAAGATAGTAAAATAATTGATTGCATAATTGTGACATACGATGCAAATGTATGGCCTTTTGTAAAATTTACAACACCTATTTACTTGTTCATAGAAGATAGCATATACGCTGTGAAACACTATGTGTATTTGGTGGAAATGAAAAATTTTTACGATTGGGTGCTTGGTGTTGTTAGTCCGGGTGAATTTGGATTATATGAAGTTTCCTTGACGTATTATGAAGATAAATGTATTACTTTGAAATTTGAATCCCGAGATAGATTAACACAATATATAGAGAAATATTTAAATATAGAATTGTGCGAAATATTAGACGGGGACATTAACACTTATGACATAGATAAAAAATACTTTATTCAGACTTATTAATATTGGAATTTCAAAAACAATTTATTGCAAGAAACAAATCAATGAAGAAACTTGGTGTGAACTATCTTTAATTATGAGTTGTAATTGTTGTGTATTTAAAAGTGTTCAAAATTGTCATTTGCGATTTCATAGTCCTTATAGAAATGTACAATGGGAGGAAAAGTTAATAAATGTTTTACATGTTGAAAATGATAAGAAAGTGTACGAGTGGTATAAATCTTTGTTTTTGCGTACGGCGAATTATTACGGTGTTTCGAAGCGCCGATTACTGTTTGGGGATCGTATACAAAAGCTTGCTGATTATTACATTTATTGTTATGATTATAATATAAGTTTTTTCTGGTGAACGCATAATCTATATCGGGGTGATTGATTGGTTGGCACGTATTTACGTTACAGCGGAAATAAGCTGTGCCGTGTAATAAGCTGTGCCGGAAATAAGCTGTGCCGTGTAATAAGCTGTGCCGGAAATAAGCTGTGCCGTGTAATAAGCTGTGCCGTGTAGAGGGTTAAAACTCGGGGAACGCAATATATCGAGTTGAAGAATGTACGCAATGTTATTGCGTTACGTAATGTTACTACATTGAAGGGTTTGTATGATTCCAATAGCGCAAAACCACCTATTTTACGTGTTTTGGATGAAGTTGTGTCGATTTTTATATACATGCATACAGATCACAAGGATAGAATACAACAAACTGTTTTGGATCGTGTAGGGGCGTGTTTATCGCTTAGATTGACACAGTTTTTAAAGTACGCAATATATCTACAAAGAACTGTGATATATTTTTGTCAAAGCAATTGTACATGCGGTGGTTTTTCGGATAAATGCCATTGTCCAACGCCATATTCGTGTTTGGAAGTATACGTGGACACTAGGAAATTGAGTAGTGATGAGGTGTTTTTTGGAACCCAAATGTCCGAAGGAAAAGGAACTTTATAGACTGATGTACTGCATGCGCCTAGCGCTGTATGGGTGCAAAATAATGTGTTACGATCGAGTGTATGATGATGTGGACAAATGTGTGTGTGATAGAGGAATCAAATCGTATAATAACTATTTTTACAAATTTAAAAGTTTAGATAAAAATATCTGTGCACTATTATTACTACTATATATTATTACTATAAAGTATGGTTATGCTGTGAACGATAAGGGTTTAATATATAAGCGGTCAGTGGGCTACAATATAGATTTTCAACATTGTGAACATGATGTTACAGTTTTTTTAGGGTTTAGAGAAGTATGTCGAAATTTATTAAGGTATATTATTTATAACAATGTGTACGTAGCTAAAGACATTGATGACAGTGCTGTTGAAAGGGTTGTATTGTTGATTGAAGTGCATCATAAAGTATTAGTTTCACCGCTTTTAATTTATAAAATGATTTATCTACAACAAATGAAACGTGTAATAGTGCAGATGAGTTTATTGTGTAGTAGTTGTAAAAACTCAACTATTTGTAGTTGTACTAATCGTGAAAAGTTAGAAAAGTGGGAATAGTATTAAAATTTTTTATTCTGTTGTATTGTGTTGAGATGGATGCGTTTTTTCAACTTCGACATTGTGAAATAAACGAGAAAGTATTGCGAAATGTTCGTAATGCTCGTAACACTCTAAAATTGCGTATAACACACATCATAGACTGCGAAGCTTACACGTACCGGAAAAAATTTTTTTACGCGAAGTTTCTGTATTGTGCAGATTAACAAATATTGTCACAACCTATCAGATTTACATTCCAAATGTCACATTGTTTGATGAGAATGATCGTGGGGTGCGCTACCAAATAAGGGTAATACACGGCTTACCCGTTGAAAGACGGCGTGTTGATGATAATTTTTATTTATATTGCGAAATGATTGATATGTTGCGTAAAATATTTGAAAATGCCGATTTGGTGGGTTACAAGGGCGGGGATATCGAGCGTGATTTGTTGAATATGCTGGGTGTACCGTGTATTAATATTGAAATTATGGGTTGTCCAAAATACGAACGCTTATTGTTGAAATATGACGTCAAACATGAAGATTGCGGATATCATATTGCAAAGGATAAATATCATTTGTAGCGGACACGAAGTGAAATTATTTTCACAATTTCTTGATAAAATATGAGTTATTGTGGAGTTCCATTACATTTACAAGCATTAAGTGAATTACTTGAAAATAACTATTTTGATCCCGTGTTATGGTCTTTATATTCAACATGTCGATATTTGTATCATAAGAAACCGCGAGATTTGGGAACGCGAGAAATTCGTATTCGAAATTACCGTAGCGCATATATTTATGAAATAAAGGGTGACAAGGGTCGTTCAAGCCAAATCTTTGCTGTGGTTAAAGCGTGATCTTAGTGGAACACGAGATTTGATGCTCTACGATAAAAATACACCCTTGTATTGTTTGGTCGGGCTAGATAGTAATCAACCCCAAGATGATGATGAGCCTCGAAGTGATAAAAAATTTTACATTCCTGCTGAATGGTCGCACTATGTCTATGTACGATTTGAAAACGGGTCGTGGGCTATGTATTTGGCGGTGACGAAATGTTGTTGTAGACAGATTTTGGTGCGGGGGACTGTAATGGTTGCTCGACGCGATATTTGTAAGGATATTATTGAACCGTTTTTTTTGAAACATGCGTAGTATTATCTATATATGGTTATGGTATGTAAGTGTCATATTACGTAGTGAATAAAGTCTAGAAAATTAAAATACATTTTATTTTTCTTAAAATATGTCGTCGCGTACATATTATTTTGAGTCTGTATCACCATTGTATCAACATGTAAAATGGGATAGTTTGACAAAACTATTGACAGAAATTGGGATGGTGTATTTTAAATATTTACAATACGGGCTAAAGTTGTGTGTGAAGATTGTGGGCATTGTTCAATTTGTTGATCGCGTAAATATACGAAAATTGCATACAGCGATGTTAAATGTGCAATTTCAGACATCGTATCTACAACATGTACAACTCCCTATGGTTTTACCGCATTTATGAATATGGTTGTTATGTTTGCATCATGATCTTCCTGAATCAGAAATTAAAGTGCGTGGCGAATTTGCATTGGGCGGGCAAAATCGTGATTTAGAAGATGATATAGCCCCCTATAAAGTGATGATAAAGGATTTTATGGCTACTAAAGATTATACACTCTGTGCACATTTAAAGGCTGGCCGTGAAATATGCGAGTATGCTGACGTGCTAGATAGATTACCCGTCGATGAGGTATAATATGTAGGGATAACAATTTTCTAGATCATTACTCACTATGCACTCATGAGGTGCATAGCGAATTTTTTATTGTGGCGTGGGGCCAAATTTAAAACTGTGTGGGTTTCTTAAAAAACCCAAAAAACCATCAATATTTATGTAATAATGTCAAAGTTATTATTTTTTATTTACAAACGTCCGAAATTTAAGCACACCTTATACGGATAATAACGAGGGATAGTCTGGAATAACGGGTGCGTGGCGGATTTCCTTATAGGGTAGAAATATGTGTAAATAGTGTATATATAAATAAAGCTGCACAAGACTGGTTTTGTATAATTGCATCGGTTTGAAAAACGTCAATTAAAACATTCGTGTGTGCAGATGAAGAGAGAGAAGGTATAAAAAAAAGGTACAATTTTTTCATATAAATTTATTGATAATATTGATAGATTGTTGGTAATTTATTAACAGGTTTTCTATGTGTTTGTAAATTGCCACCGCGTTGTAAATTTAGATATTTCTTTTTTTTGAAAGTTTGAAAATTGTTATGTCCTCCTTGTTGTTGTGTCTTCCTGAACCATACGCGATCGGTATCTTGTAGGTGTTTGACGGCTTTCTTTTTAACTACTTTCCTCTTGCCCGTAATGTATCGCCGTAGAAAAGCCTTTGGATTTAATAACATTTGTTGTAATTGTAATTGTTTTTTGCGTACACCATCTGTTCTTCTTTTAAGATTTGGCGTAGCGTTAAGATCGGGTAGCTTTGTGCGCACCATGGCTATGTTGAACTGATAAAATTATTAAAGTATTGCGAGTATTTATTGCCAATACTACCATACGATGTGAAGATTTCTTGATTTGGGCATATAGTTTTACTAGCTTTTAGACGAAATATAGTTCGACCTTTAATTTTTGCATTATTTTGAAACAGTGTTTTACGAGCGTCGTTAGCAAATCGTGGCGCACCATCTGTGGTATAATTTGAGTCAATACATTGTCCTCGACGGTTGCAAATTGCATATTTTGCTGTGACGTTATTTCCGTAATGTTGATCCAGTTGCTTTTTTGTTATTTGTCTTCCCGTGTATTTACCGATTGTCTTTCCTCGTGGAATTGCTTTTTTCCATGTGTATAGCCCTTTTCCTGCAGCAATAATTTTTGAGGGTTTAATACGTAAATTATTCTGTTTGGCAAGATGGATCGAACATTTTGGAGTATGTGCTGTACGGTTACGACACTGTTTATCCTTTAGAGTATTAGCAACACATTGTTGGGATTTTCGAATACTTTGATTATTTTTTATGACTCGTGGTTTTTCGTATATTTTGTTTAAAAAATTTTAAATAAATTTTTGTTTTTTCGACATTTAGAAGACAGTTACCACGCCAATATATCTCTTGATGTTGTTTTCAATATGATCAACTATTCTGTTTATTTTAGATTCCGCGTATGGTGTAATACCTTGTGATTGCTTAAGTGACGTCAAGCGAGTACGTATATCCAACGGCGACACGTAAACTATATGCCCGCCATCCTTGCACCAATCTAGGAATGCTTCGGGAAAAATATGATGTGAAAAAATCCGAGTTATTCTCTGAAACTTCATATGACGGTATGTATTTATCTTTGTTATTTTCACTATGATTATTTTTAAGATATATAGTAATGTGCGTTAAAGCATCGCTGTTCATTTTTATGCTGTGTCTTGTAAGCAAGTTGAAATGGGTATGGCTAAATTGTTTTCGGGTGGTGATAAACCCCTTATTAGAGTATGTTGTGTGTTTATAAATAGGAGTAATGATATGACCGTGGGCGAAGGCGGTATAGACAAAATAGACGGTGGTGAAAATATCGAAGACGACAAGTATAGAAGTTGTTGTTGTATACAATGGCGTCGGAAAGGAAACGCGATACCAATACCGGTGATGGTGATGGAGAACGAAAATACCGAAAGTTAAACAATGAAGATTTACAGGAAATCATAAATATGGTAAGAGCTAACAACAACAATAATAAAACGCGTATCCAAATCGCACCAAAGCGTATTGCTGATATCGCCAAAATGGCTCACGAAAATAACTTACAAACAAATAGGTCAAAACAATCGAGGGAAAAAAGAAATTACAATGTGGAAGATAGAGACATTCATGAAATAGCGCGTATTGTCGAACAGAATAGGAAAATGTTCGCATACCTCGAAACACGTTTCGTGTAGATCGAATACAAATGCATCGTTGTTTGGGGTACAACGAATATGTTTATAATGTTAGAATAGGCGCGGGCCATGTAACAACACTTCCAGAATTTTATGATAGTCTTCGCGAAATATTTAATTATTTAATTAATACCGCGAATTATATAGCTAGTTCGCCAACGGATAAAGTACTTTTTATATCTCTAATGCTCCGCGTACAGCATTTTCAACTGCAGTTTTAAACGTTTCTGATTTTAATGTTGATATGTTTTTTGATATTTTTGAAAAACATATGCAAAGCAATGCACAAGAAGTAATTGATGATGGATGGAATACAACAATTAGTTTGTATATATTTCCGAATAATTATGTGCCAAAAGCATCGCAGACAAAAAAAAAAGAAAAAAGCGGCCTTTACAAAGATGTGGGAAAAAATGGTTCGGATGTGGGTCGAGGTAGAAAAAATTGTGTGTCGCAAAAACATGGCCGTGAAATTCGAAATGGTGTTTTTCAAATTATTTCAAAATCCGATTGTTGTTTTGCTCTTGCAATATTGACGGGTTGCTCTTTTCTTAATAAAGACAAACGATACGATAAACTTAATTTTAATCGTAACACATCACTTGAAGACCTTTATACAGATGACGAAATTACAGACGTTTACGAACAAAGTGGTTTAAATAGAGGCGGTGTTCGCATTGATCAATTGTCCAGTGTTTACGAGGGTTTCCTAAGTGCACAAAATATTGATTTAGTTGCATTTTCCAAAAACAATAATGATAATATAGTATATGATTCGCGTATGAACAACACCGATACTATTTGTCAAGTAAATTCAAGAGTTATATTTTTATGGCTTAACAATGGTCATTACGATTTGATACTTTCACCACAAACATTTTCAAAATTAAATGCCGGAACATTTTGTTTTAGTTGTATGCATTATTTAAGAGGTTGGGAACATATTAACACGCACGTATGTCGAACATCTTTTTCATGTCTAAATTGTTATAGTAATAGTGTAAAATGTCCCGAGGAAGAGAGTTTTTTTATTCAATGCCCGTACTGTGCTGTAAATTTCAAAAATAGCAATTGTTATGCACAACATCTTACAAAGAGGATTTTTTTATGCACGTCTAAGGAAAAAGGGTATCGTGTGACACCGTGTAAGCAGATGTTTTTTTGTAAAACATGTTATAAGAAAGTTCCGCGTATGACTGTGATTGGGAATAAAACAACACGTCACGATTGTAATATGATGTATTGTAAACATTGTGATGCAATTAAAAAAAAAACACAAATGTTTTATGAAAGTTTGTAAAGTTGCTAAGAAACCTAATTTGCCGACACTTTATTTTTTTGATTTTGAAACACGTAAAGATAGTGAGGGTTATATGATTCCATTTTATGCGGTCATTCAAAAAGTGTCACTTATGTGATCAAAAGCCGTTTGTAAAAAATTACGAGCATTTTTTACCGCATCCTACTGATTCAATGTGTGACATATCGGTGGAACATGTGCCATGCTGTGGTTACAGGCAATATGTTTTGGAAAAACAAAATGATTGTATTACTAGGGAATTTATTGATTTCATGTATGCACAACCTAAGGATAGTGTTTGGATAGCACATAATGGGGGGCGTTTGACACTGTATTTTTACTTCGCGAATTATTAGTTGAAAGAAAAATTGTTCCTCAATGTATCATGAATGGAAATAAGATTATCGAAATTTAAAAGTGATTGATAGTTTTTTATATCTTATACAGCTATTTCAATTATAGTTTTAGATAAATTTAGCATAGCAGTAGCCTCGTGGGGATGCTTTTAGCGACAGCTGCAAATGCAAATGAAAATTTAGAATATGCAAATTTTGGTTGTTGGTGAAACAATTTGAATTGTCTCGTGTAGCATCACAATAAATAGATAAATTGCATCGGTTTCACAAGGCACGTTTCTGGTGTGTTAGGCTTGTTTCAAACGTCACGCCACTTGTGTGCCGAGCGTATTAAAAGCAATAAATGAGATGAAATGCCTTTGGTAACTGTTTATTTCGTAGTGTAAGCCCTCAGCTTTTCTAGGTTGTCAGCAACCCTATATAGTTCTTGCAGTGTCTTTTTCAATTTGAAACTTCACACTATCCTTGGATCCCCTAGTTTGCCATTTTTTGTAATCACAATGCAATTTTTTGTAATCACAGTGCAATTTTCTGTAATCACAGTGCAAAAATCTGTAACAAACTGATCTGATTGGTGGAAAAACATTGTGATGATTAATTAAATAAACCAATCAGTTTAAGGCGCATAAGCTGTCACAAAAGATGCTATAACAACATTTCTATTGGGCAAGGTTACCAACGATGCAATTTTTCGATGTGTTGTCCTCGCTACATCATCGCTTATAAAATCTAGCGATGTTACCTCAATACTATTATCATTCACTAATTCTAATAATTCATCAAAACGATCCAGAAACGACACCACGGTTGTATCTTCATTTTGTGCCAATTTACCCCACAACGAATTTAATAAAGCCTTCATTACAGTTCTTTGACCGGGGTTATGTGAAATTTTATCCGCATCTAATTTCACACCCTCATGCTTGAAGTATTCCGCAACGTATTCATTTAATTTTTCATTATTTACTTTACCCGCTGCATCGTAGCAATTTTTTGGCACCCCACTACTTTCTTGTTTTAATTTTATAAAGGTGTTGACATACGTGTCTCACAGTGTGCGTAATTGTATATTTCATAAACTTCCTTTACAATATACACGGGTTTTATAGCCGTTTGTATTTCAATACTGGTCCATGTGCCATATAAAACTCTTTCCTCCTTCTCCTCCTCCTCATGTGTACATGTATCACATAAAGTTCAGCGCATGTACGACACAATGGAAATGTTAACTTAATGTAATGTATAAAACGATTCGCTAAGAACCATATTAATCTTGTCTCTATCATAACAAGTTTTACAGCCATGAAAAAAACATCCATGAAATTGATAGATTGTATTCGTTTCCGGACAATACCCGTCCACATAATGCCCCATAATATTACTTTCGCCATTAGGGGATAGCTTACCATGCAATGTAGCCCCATCTAGATTATTCTCAAGCTCTCTTAACCAATATAAAGCAACAGTGCTCTGATTGACATTACCCCCATATCCCTGTGCGGGTATTTGCCCTATAGTGTCTTCGTTTAAAAAATTAGTGCGATATACTTTCAACGCTAAACCCGCTATTGTATGACAGGTCTTATCATAAAATGGAAATACATTCGTTATATCTTTTATTAGTCGCGCAAATACAATACATCCCTGCCTTAATATGTCAACATCCAACCGACAATAATAGTACATGGCTTCTTTAAAAACATACGTTTTCTCTTTTTGTTCATTATACCATGCGTCAAATTTTGGACGCTCTTTAGAACCCTCAGCCGGTGGGTCAAAATATTCCAACCCAACCATAGGTCCCACATAGTTTAAATCGTAAAAAAGATATGGATGAAACCCCTTACAAATATTTGGAATACCAAGAGCCTCTGGAAATTTTTGTAAAGCCATATTCAAAAATCAAATGGTGGTCTGGTTGTTGTTTGTTACTATCTTCAGGGCTTTCTTTAGCCAATGGTGACACATGTTTCCTTGTACGGAAGATGGGAATTACCATGTTGTCATCAAACATCTGACAATTTGCACAGGCTGATGCTGTTACAGCACTCCCAAGAAGCATCCTTCTGAAAGCATACTTCAGTTGGAGTGAATTTGGATTGTTGTTCCATCCACCTTTAGCTCTAATACATGAAAAGAGGAGCTCAATGTGGTCTTGGGAGTATTTGTACGTTAACACATGCCGAAAAGGATCTTCAGGTTGAGTAAGCATTCGCTTTACCATTTCAAGGGTAGATTTGATGGTGATAACAAATCCAAGGACAAATGTTCTTTGTGGATGCTTGACGATGGGTACTCCTTCAAGAGATTTAAAACTTAGCAAGTACTTCGCAGTTGACTGTAATGAAGCTTGCCATCCACTCATATCGGTTAACGTTTCTTCCCATGAGGATTACTTGAGTTCAGCAAGTCAAAAAGCCTGTCGATGATCCTGATAAATAAGCCTGTGGCTTTCGCTCTCTCGGAACTCTGGCAGTTTCAGAACAGTGTTCATGAAATCTATTGCATCTGCCACTGAACCACTAAGGGTCTGGGCTGCAAGAATGACATTCATCTTATGTTTTTTATATTGCACATGGTTGTTGGACAACTTGTTACCAGGCTTTAATCCCTCTTGTTCTTGAACCAAATGAAGGCTGTTAAAGAATTTCCATTCAATTTTCTCACCATCAGGTGTGCAAATCGTGCCAAGAAATGCCAGAGCATTTCTGGCCAACTTTAGCATATGGCATGCATCCGGAATGACAAATACGTCTTCACCTGTGACAGGATGTTTGAACTTCGTGGAAATGGATTCGTGTGAGTCACCAAAAGTACATCCAAGGATCTTGTAGGTAGTGATGTTTGTAGAGGTCCCGTCCGATGTCACACACCACACTTTCAGACCAGCAGCACTTGCCTTTGTTAATGCTGTGTTGATGAGGGATGATTGGGTGGCTGCAGAGGCTTTGTCTGTTAAAAAGTATCCAATGGGTTGCTTCCAATGGCTTCGTAATCCTACCAATAAGAATACAAGTGCTTCAGAGGCAGTGACTTCAGGTGCTTCCAAACTATGACCATAATCTACAAAACCACTGTATTTATTGTTGGCAGGCTCCATAGGACTTGTTTGCATATAGCCATTGCACCCAATACTAAACAGCAATCTTTCTTTTCAACATCCAACTTTGCTTCTTCCTCTAAAATGTGGAATGATTCACCGAGAAATCCGGGTTCACAGTTAATGTTGCTTGCCCACTTTCGAATTAAAGGTGGATGAGGGAGTGGAATGATTGACCGTACATATGTATATGCTTTCGGGGAATAAAAATCCAAAGTGAGAGCAAATTCTTTAATGGACTTAATATGTTCTTCAATACTGCTAACTTTACACTGTCAAATTTTTTGTGGAGCTCCTCTTCTAATGATTTGTTGATCAGTGATTTGTTCTTCAACTTGCAAATAATGTGTTTTATCAACTGAATTGTACTGTTTCTTCTTCGTAACTTCTGTTGCAATAGCTTGATTTTCTTATCTTTCTTCAAAATTTCTTTCTTCATTTTATCCAAACCTTCTCCATGGTCATTTGATCTTGTTTTTTTATGTGGTGGAATGAAAAAATTGACATGATGTGTACTGGTTAAATTTTGTTCATCAGATGATATTGTGGACTTTGGAATGGTAACAATGCTGTTGAATGCAATGTGATCACTTAGCTGGATAAAGGTGGAACTTGGACGCTATGGTGTTGATTTGCTGGGAATGGTAACGATGCTGTTGACTCATCAGTCTGGAATATGGTCACTTTGCTGGATAAAGGTGGAACTTGGACGCTATGGTGTTGATTTGCGGGGAATTGTAACAGTGCTGTTGACTCATCAGTCTGGAACACGGTCATTTCGCTGGATAAAGGTGGAACTTGGACACTATGGTGTTGATTTGCGGGAAATTGTAACAGTGCTGTTGCCTCATCAGTCTGGAACATGGTCACTTTGCTGGATAAAGGTGGAACTTGGACGTTATGGTGTTGATTTGCTGGGAATGGTAGCGTTACTGTTGACTCATCAGTCAGGAACACGGTCACTTCGCTGGATAAAGGTGGAACTTGAACAGTTAGATCTCGGGATGTCTTGTGGCTGCAGTTTGAGATCCATTGAAAACTGACGGAATCACATTGAATTTAAGCCATCTATTTGCATAATTTGTAAAATCAGTTGATTTTTATCCAAATTGAAAAAAAAAAATGAAACACATTCCTGTTAACCCATTGAGTGGCAGTACCCTCCCTCTGACAAGTAAAATTGCATGGCATTAGACAGAGTAAAATTGCATGGCATTAGACAGAGTAAAATAATAAAATAAAGTCCATCTGGGCGCATTAATTGCCACTAAAAGGGTTAAGTAAACATTTTTGAATAGTTGTTTGGAAAACAAACATTCTAAATGAGTTGACAATTTAAAATGATGGGAGTATTATCTCAAAAAAATCTTGATATATATGAGATAGCATTTTAGCAAATTCATGGATGGATATACCCCTGGCCAGGGGGGGGGAGGTGTGCAATTTTTCATGATAAAGCAAAAAAAAATAAAGACAAAATGAGATACACTAATTTGAGCAATAACGTGATGATAAGTGAACTGTGAACAACAATTACAATTCAAATACAGTATGTTGATGGGCAGGCAAGCTGCACACATGACCGACACAACTTAATTGGCACCAGAGCTGGCACAGCCCACACACACCCTTACCAGATCATGCTGGTTCCATCCTTGCTAAAATTTATTCCTCTCCCACAACTTCTTCTTTCCCTTCAGCACTTGACATAGTGCACCCCCAATTTTTGAAGCTCAGCAAATTTTTCTTTGCAGCACACAAGCCTGAAAATAATTTTTTGGGGCCTGCCTGTCAACATGACCAGCACCAATGCATGTGCATGTGCATGTGCCTGTCACGAAAAAAAGACATACCTGCCAGTCAAAAACATAGGATATAAATATGTAGTTGTTACATATATATGTTCAATGGTATTTAGAAATTTGCAGCTTTTGCAGAGCAGTTTTTGCTAACCTTGCATTTTAATTTTGTTGAAATAATATTTTGCTAATATATAGAAATAATTGCATAAGTTTCCTGTTAATTTGATATAATTTGCTTTTAACTCTTTTATCAACAAGCGACATTTTGAAGATTTTACAACTCAATTGTTTATAACATAAATATCTCAGCGCATATTCACCCCCTTTGAAACAGAGAATACCATTGAAACCCTAATAAAATAACCTTTTCAACAGGGGGTCGATTGCCGTCAAAGCATTACACAAACCGAAACAGTAGACACCTTAAAATTGACGTTCATTTTATTTACGCCTGACCTTTGTGATTAGTGGTTTCACGTTTGCCGTACTTGCAAATATGAAATTAAGATTGACGTTTTTCTTTGCGTTCAATTTTTTTCCGTCGAAACTATAGGATCCATTTGAATGGTGCCATCCTGTCAAAAAAAACACATGTCACTACCAATTCGTTAAAATGAATTGAAATATGAAACTATAAATGTAAGTAAGAAATATGCAAGTATGTTTAAACAGGGACTGTGAAAAGGTCATCAATGATTTTGAATTTGCTTTATCGTGAATGTTCAAATATAAATGTTTATTAATTAAAACGATTCAAAACACGATTTAAAATAAACAAATCTCAATTTAAGAAATCTATCATACCAAAATCGGCCACAAAATATTGAATTGACAATCGAAATTTTCATGTTTGTTTAACCCAAATAAATTAGAGAGTCGATTGGGCGCCATGTTGTCTACATATCAAATTTATACATGGTTCAGTTAAAAGCACTCAGAATATGAAAAATTTCCCGTTAAAAACAACTTTTATCCATCCAAATCAAAGATAAGATGTATATTTGTCTTAGGGACCACTCATTATTTATTGTACAGGGGGATTGGGGAGAAAATGGGGGGGGGGCTTCAAATTTTTTAAAACCTGAAAGGGGGGGCTTTGAAAAAATACAGAGAGATGGAAGAAGGGGGGCTTTGAAAAGATTTACCAGTTTGAAAAAACCATTAGTAGTAAGTTTAAAAAATGTATCACAAAACAACTTAATAACAAGTAACAATGTTTGTAGACCTTTAAAGAGGGGGATAAGTCCCTTCTGCGCGTGTGCCTGGCAATTGTTTACAGGGGACTCCGCCGGAAATAAACCTCTTGTTTCCAGTCCCATAATTGGCAATATACCCGCGTGATGTTTATATTCCACATGAGGTGATGAGGAGTGAATGTAAAATATTTCTATAGAATTCGAAAAGGTTTCAACAAATTTGCGACTTTTATGAAACCAAATCCACCTATTAGTAAATTATTGAAACATATAAAACAACAAGAGAACACAGAAAGAATATTATGCCAACAAAGCTGCCCTAAAAGTGCATTTGTGCGATATTCAGTGCAGCACGCTGTGATCAAATCGACATGTGCTGTTGTCTGCTACGATGTCTTTTATATTCAGGTAAATGTTTTGTTTATACTTGGGTTTTAACTGTTGTTAAATAGTAATTTTGGTCAGAAATTCTATGCTGGGATTCTATTGCATTGGATTTATATGCTGACTATGTATTTAATATTTATTTATCAGATCTGATCGAATATTCGTCCCCGGCAAAGAAAGTCAAGAGATTTGAAACCATAACTACAATTTACTGTTAATATTTTTACTGATGCTCAAGACGGGTTCATAACTTTATTTTTATTTCTACATTTATTTTACTATACACGGCGGGCAGGAAGTATCTTGAAAAGATACTTTGTCAGTACATGTGATCAGCAGTTTAGCAACCATAATATTCATTGCAAGATGAAGTACTTCCCATTGTAACTATAGAAACCAGTTCAATCATGGAGGTGAAATTAAGCGTGCAAGAAGTAATACACAACATTTTCGAAGATTATGACAGTCAAAACATGCAAAAAAATCACGAAAATCACTCAGAAGAACTTGGAAAAGAAGGACAATGTTTAGTAGAGCCTGGGATATCTCGCTTGCTGTATGGAAGAAGCATAAATGCTGGTGTAGTGTACAATCAGGAATCGCTATTATGGCTTGAAGCGATTTTTAGACGATTGGCTAGTCGTAGGGGTATTCGAAGGCCTCATTACTCTGAGATTAGACGCCATATACCCGTGGAAATGTTTATTGTCTTGACCCGAACACTGGAAAAGGCTCAAAGTCCTATGTTTAGTGAACCAAGGTGTTATATAGCAACAAACGCAAAGGGAATTGTTGTTTCTTTCACCTCACTCGAATCTGTGCAATTATTTCCCGCATTGCTAAGCAAAAGAGAAGTTCTCGGCTACCTAGGAAGAAAATTGTCCAGCAGACGAAAAGATTATATCACCAAATTGCTGGTATCCCCCACAAAGGATTTTGCACTAGCATACAGTTTTAAAAAGGGACTGTTAATAATTTCATTCTATTTTGGTGAGTGGAATGCCCATGGGTTTCCTCAACACAGCTGCGAACTGTAAGTGTTGTAGGTATTTTACTTTAGTATAAACTGATGAGGCTCATATTTAAAAACTTTTATTAAAATATTTGTTATTGTTAAAAATTAAAATACAATTGTGTGAATTTACTATTGTAGTCTAGGACCTGTATATGAGTTTGTTTGCGATTCATTTGGGACAGGTAATCTCAACTGTTTTAGGGTAAAATGACCATGGCGGTCAACATGGCATATGTGCGAAAACCTGAATCCGGGACGAAAGTCCTGAAAATGACCCTGCCCTGAAACAGCAGTGTCGACATAGCTCTAACTTCCAAAAAGGAAAAGCGATAGCCTTTCTGAAGTGCTTATAGTGTTTAGAAGCGTTGCTTTTAGGGGTGGTCATTGGAAGGAAAAATTTGTCGAAGTATAATATTTTACCAGAAAATGACTATGCACCACCCCAGGTAAATTGCTGATTATGCACAAAATAACTAATATGCCTGGCAGAAATTAAATATTCTTATTTCCTAAAAAAAATTATTATGGGGTGAAAAACTATGCTTAATTTAATATAAATATTGTTGATTTCATGAGGATTGTCATTGTTTTCTTTAAATATAATACATTTATTTCACTTACCCCCACGAAAACACAATTTCAGCCATATTTTGCCGTCTTGTTTGCTTTTTATCGCCGAATCTCGCAAATATCATCCAGTTATTGTACTTTTACATAATTATAAATGGCTGAAGAAGATTTCAAAGAAGGTTTCATCCACTTTTGTAACAGTGCAGTGTATTTTATCTTCGATATTGTGTCCTTCGATATTTCGTCAAATTGCCGCCATTTTAATGGCTCGCCGCTTCTCTGCCCGATAAATGCAACTTCTTCGTTTTCATATGTATTTAGATTACATTATCCAAGAGTACTTCCTTGTAGAATAGTACCAATCCAAAAATTGAAAATATTATTGGTACTTGGGAGGAAAAAACCTCCCATAATAGTTGTCCTGTTTGAATTCAAAAGAAATAATTTAAAAGTCACGCGCAAGTTCGCGAAAACACCTCGTGGGTTACATAACAGGGGGGAGTGAATATTTTCACGAAACGTTTGTTCGCCACCACAGCAACCTAACTAAATGTATTATATTTTTGGTATTTTTATAATTGATACGCAAATATTTATTGCTTTTATCATAAATCACAAATATACAATAAATATAATGTACTTAGTTAGCTTGCTGTGGCCTGTGGTGGAGAACAAACGTTTCGTGAAAATATTCACTCCCCCCTGTTATGTAACCCACGAGGTGTTTTCGCGAACTTGCGCGTGACTTTTAAATTATTTCTTTTGAATTCAAACAGGACAACTATTATGGGAGGTTTTTTCCTCCCAAGTACCAATAATATTTTCAATTTTTGAATTGGTACTATTCTACAAGGAAGTACTCTTGGATAATGTAATGTAAATACATATGAAAACGAAGAAGTGGCATTTATCGGGCAGAGAAGCGGCGAGCCATTAAAATGGCGGCAATTTGACGAAATATCGAAGGACACAATATCGAAGATAAAATACACTGCACTGTTACAAAAGTGGATGAAACCTTCTTTGAAATCTTCTTCAGCCATTTATAATAATGTAAAAGTACAATAACTGGATGATATTTGCGAGATTCGGCGATAAAAAGCAAACAAGACGGCAAAATATGGCTGAAATCGTGTTTTCGTGGGGGGTAAGTGAAATAAAATGTATTATATTTAAAGAAAACAATGACAATCCTTATGAAATCAACAATATTTATATTAAATTAAGCATAGTTTTTCACCCCATAATAATTTTTTTAGGAAATAAGAATATTTAATTTCTGCCAGGCATATTAGTTATTTTGTGCATAATCAGCAATTTACCTGGGGTGGTGCATAGTCATTTTCTGGTAAAATATTATACTTAGACAAATTTTTCCTTCCAATGACCACCCCTAAAAGCAACCCTTATAAACACTATAAGTACTTCAGAAAGGCTATCGCTTTTCCTTTTTGGAAGTTAGAGCTATGTCGACACTGCCGTTTCAGGGTGGGGTCATTTTCAGGACTTTCGTCCCGGATTCAGGTTTTCGCACATATGCCATGTTGACCGCCATGGTCATTTTACCCTAAAACAGTTGAGATTACCTGTCCTAAGTGAATCGCATACAAACTCATATACAGGTCCTAAACTACTTGAAAATAACACTCTAAATAGTTAATTGTGTAAATGTTTTCAGGTTAAAAAATATTTATTTGTTACAACCTTTCGACTGCCAGTCTGCAGTCTTCGACGGGTAGATTAATAATGCGCTAGTGATATAAGATGTCATATGAAGTGAATAGTGCTATAGAATAGCGGTTTACAATTACATTTACTGACACAAAAGCCAATCACTGACAGTAGCAGATTGGTGACTAATTATATATTGTGCAGAATTTAAAGTTTTTTAAGCAAAAAGCGGCATTGTTCTGGCAAATCAGCAAATGTTTTGAGTTGTTATCGGCATCTTTCGTGCATGCACTGTCCCAAGACTCTAATGTCAATCTATGTCGATAGGTTGCCCTTGTCAATTACTTTTCTGTTTTAAAAATCAATTCTGTGGTCGTTTTCCCACGCATGGTTCGCTCGAACCATGCGTAGGCAAGAGACCACAGAATTGATTTTAAAAACGGAAAAGTAATTGACAAGAGCAATTATCGACATAGACAGTTGGTTCTATGATTTCGTAGCCTTTCTATTTTTAGTCAAAAGTAAATGTCTTGGAAATATAAATTAATTCATTTCAGATGGAAATAGACATATTTGTACTGAATAACTATTCCGTGGCCCAAAGTGGTTACTACAACAACCTCTATCACGTGAAATCACGCGATTTGACTGACGGTAGGACAGACTCTGGTGGTTGGGGAAGTGAAGCAACAAAGAGTGGGAGCTACATTCAAGCAACTTATGTTCGTCCAGTCTATGTCACGTCAGTCACGGTGGCTGGAGGTAACATACCATTATGGGGTGACCTCACGTCAGGATATGGGAAAATGGATTTGGAATATTCTTTCGAGGGAAAGACTTGGTTGAAGGTAAGGTCCAAATGAAATGCAATGCTGGAAATAAGTTGCACAAATGAAAACCAACGAGTGGTCTATATATATATATATATATATATATATATATATATATATATATATATATATATATATATATATATATTATATTAAGTAATGTATATTGCTTAAGACAAATTTGTTTCTATGTCTGCATTTCGATAAAAGTTCACTTCTTGAATTTAAAGAACAAAGTTCAGGGAGGTAGATTATAATGAATTTTTCATGTGTACAAAGACTGCAGCGTTTCGTTGTGTTGTTGTAGCTCTTGCATTGCTTAATAATACGCCAGTTTATGCAGTACTTGCCCTTTGACTCTTTAAGTTGCCAGATGTATTTGCTCAGCTCTGTCGCATTTCTATACTTGATTAATCTGAATGAGCTAGTGTGCAATAATATCTGGATTTGAACTCTCCTTCAGTATCTCCGACATACGATTCCTTTTGATTTGTATCGTTCCTAACAACCGTTGCTTGGTATACTACGCTGGATGTTAGACATTTACCAGGCAGTGGACATGAGGACTTCTGACGAACAAGCATTTGATCCAGCTTGTCCTCCATACCAAGATGCTTTACATAAGAGTGGTTACAACTACAAGTTAAAATACAATCCCCAGCATGCAAAGGCAAAACGCACTAGAAACAGAAACGTTATATGGTTTAATCCACCTTACAACTCTAATGTCAAAACGAATATCGGACACAAATTCCTCCAAACAATTGATGATTGCTTCCCTAAAAACAATCCTCTCCATAAAATATTTAACAGAAATACCTTGAAGCTGAGTTACAGTTGCATGTCCTCCAGGGTGCATTTTAAGTGGCCTATGCCGAAGATCTTCGGCGTGAGTTTGGCAAATTACAATACTATCTATAGTTAATATTGGCGTATCTTCGGCGTAGACTTTGCATGCAGGAATGCACCCTGGCATGCCCTAGCCTCCTCCGCAGGCATCGCCTTTCGATTATCGGGCAAAATTTCTTGCAGGCAAAAAAATTAATAGCGGCGATGCCCATAGGCGTACGGGACGGGGGGGCAGGGGTGGCAAGCTCTGCAAGCTCTGCAGTGGTGCCGCCAGCTCGATAATTGGGGGGGGGCGAATATTTATATATTTGTGTTCACAGAGCATAAAAACAATCGATTTCAAAAGAAGTTAATAATGCAGAACACATAAGATATGAATATTCACCCCCCAATGAATTATTGAGCTGGCGGCACTACTGAAGCAATGGTGCAGAGTTGTGTCAGTCATGTGAGCCACTCATCCATCAACATACTGTATTTGAATTGTAATTGTTCACAGTTTGCTTATCATCATGTTATTGCTCATGAAGTTACTGTATCTCATTTTGTCTCTATTATTTTTTGCTTTATCATGAAAAAAGCACCCCCTCCTGTCAGGGCTTGGAGGGTGCACCCCCCCCCCCTTTAGTAAATCTGCAACTTGCAATGTAATTTCTGATAAAAGTCAATGTGATTTAAAAATAAGTCAGTAAGTCACAGGGAAGTTTTGAGCATGGACCACAGTTTACACTACTTTTACTAATTTATCCCATTTTCATCCATTAAAAACATGTTATATTGTAAAGAAAGTGTCAGCAGAACAGAATGCTGGCCATGTTCAATTATGTCACCAATTATGTCATCTGGCAGGTTTATTAATATGACACGCTTGATCAATGTTGTCATTGACAATGGTTGCTTGTCCTTGCGTTGTAGCCTTGAAGCTGCTAATTGTACAATATAAACCTTGCTGTTCACACTTTCTAGGATGCAGCACCTTAGTCTCGATCTCAGACATGCAAAATAGCACCTAGTTTCTTGCATAGAAATCCTGACAATTCAACATATCTTCATTTGGATTAAAAAAAATTAAAAAATTATTATTATAATCATCTACCACGTTATTGTTTAACTGCTGGATTGTACAATGCAATTCACACCATGCAGGTACTGGACACTAGTGCACACATGAAACAAGACATAGTATAGTAAGCAGGGGCATCGCTAAGGCATCAACATTGGGGCGGGGGGGGGAGTCGTCATGTTTTGATCAATATTTAATAAAATTTTGAGCAAGTTGTAAACCCGGAAATGTTGTTGACAGGGGGGGGGGGGGTTCCAGACTAATGTAAGCATATTTATAAATTTTTCAACCTAAATAAGCAAGGCTTGCCAATATTTAACCACAATTTACCGACTTTGACCTTAAATTTTAAGCAAATATCACAGTTTCATTTGACCAACTTTAAGCAAATACAAGTTACATTTTGACCAACGTTTCAATTGTGGGGGTGTTACCCCCCCACACACACACCTCCCGGTAGCAACATCCCTGATAGTAAGTGAATATAATAAGTGAACCCAGCTAATTTTAGATTTCAGACAGTGGCGTTGGTTCACTGATAGGCATACCTGGCCAATCTGACAACCAAACACCAGACCAAGGCTTTTTCACTCAAATCAATCTGGCTCTTAACACTGGGTCTACAATTATCATGTTGAAATATATTTTATCTTATTACATTTCTACACATCATATGTAGGGCAATTTTGTCTTGCTTCTAACAACCATGAACTAACTGTACATGATAATTGTACTATTTTAAATAATTATGCCAGCCAGACATTAACAATTATTTAAAACACAAAACAACTATATACGAAATTATATGAGATTAAATGCATTTCATTGTGATGTTAACACAAAGTCTACCTTTATAGTGCTTAAACGATTACAACAAGATTTATATTTCCATCTACAGCTTATACAAAAATATATGCCAACCTTGATGTTTCATTGTTTCCCATTTTAATACAGATATACAAAAATATATGTCAAGATTGTCAACTGACAACTGTCACAACATGTAAATTATTTGATGACAATTTTAATTTCCGGGTTAAAATTCTTTCAATTGTCCACAAAAGCTGTATTCTTAATCGTTTAGCCGCCTTTTAAATAGCGAGCGTATTAATATAAATTCACTAATTTTCATAATTCTTCACTCCATGCAATCCGCCATCTTGGATGACAAATCCTCCCCACGTGCATACCCTAGAAACGAAATCGCTGCGCAAGCAAGATGCGCACAACGGCTCAACCATGTCGGGTTTTGGCAACACCGCGGAAAAACGTCTGCGCATGCGTCAACCTTACCTGTAATAGTATTGCGAACTTGATGAGAAGCTGTTCCGAACGTTTCCGAAGGCTCAAAATGGCGGTAAAAAGGAGTGACTTCATTGGGCGTCTTTACAGCCAGATTTCAAGCGCGAAAATAAACATGTCATTCTAAAAACTAGGAATAAATACAGCCAGAAGGTTCAAGAAATTGTATTGTACAAGAACATGAACTAAAGGTGATTGTTGACAAATTTATCGTCTGAAACATTTTGTTTATCAACTAAGCAACGACAATTTCCGAATTTTCGTTTGAGATACATTTCTTTAAAAAAAACTATGTCGCCAACTATAAAAAATTTTCGTGTTCACAATAATTAAACTATAGGATTTATTCTACAATTTGAGTGGGTTAGGAAGCTTAACTTTTCGAGAGTTTTCTTAACTTTTTAGTTTGAATTTTTGTTTTGAATAATTTTGCAAAAATTTTCGAAGTCGTGTCCGTTAAAATCAACAATTTTTTACATGAATTATATTTCATTCCATACTTTAAATGCCAGGACGCTTTCAATTAATGTCTAGTCTACCCATTTACTATATTTCTCGTTTGTTTTATTAATTTTTGACCAATTAATAAGCATGATTTTGTTTTAGAAATTGATATTCAAATTCCCCGCCATATTTTCATAATTTGGTGCATGCGCAGACGTTTTTCCGCGGTGTCCAAATTACCCGCCATATTTTCATAATTTGGTGCATGCGCAGACGTTTTTCCGCGGTGTTGATGAGAAGCTGTTCCGAACGTTTCCGAATGCTCAAAATGGCGGTAAAAAGGAGTGACTTCATTGTGTATCTTTACAGCCAGATTTCGAGCGCAAAAATAAACATGTCATTCTAAAAACTAGGAATAAATACAGCCAGAAGGTTCAAGAAATTGTATTGTACAAGAACATGAACTAAAGGTGATTGTTGACAAATTTATCGTCTGAAACATTTTGTTTATTAACTAAGCTACGACAATTTCCGAATTTTCGTTTGAGATACATTTCTTTAAAAAAATTGTGTCGCCAAATATAAAAAATTTTCGTGTTCATAATAATTAAACTTTAGGATTTATTCTACAATTGAGTGGGTTAAGAAGCTTAACTTTTCGAGAGTTTTCTTAACTTTTTAGTTTGAATTTTTGTTTGAATAATTTTGCAAAAATGTTCGAAGTCGTGTCCGTTAAAATCAACAATTTTTTACATGAATTATATTTCATTCCATACTTTAAATGCCAGGACGCTTTCAATTAATGTCTAGTCTACCCATTTGCTATATTTTCTCGTTTGTTTTACTAATTTTGACCAATTAATAAGCATGTTTTTGTTTTAGAAATTGATATTCAAATTCCCCGCCATATTTTCATAATTTGGTGCATGCGCAGACGTTTTTCCGCGGTGTTGGTTTTGGCAGGCATCTCACCGACTTTCTGAAGTACGTAAACTACTAAACTCGAGATGCCTGCGGAGGAGGCTATGCATGCCCAACATTCGTAATATAATTTCTAGGCGGAAAATTAATTAATATATATAGAAATATAATTTCTGGGAGGTCGGAAAATGTTTCCGGACATACAAAACATTTTTCGAACATATCGTCATTTGTTAACTTTTTCCGTAATTTTCGTAAATTTAGCAAAATTTTTCCTATAACTATTACTTTTTATTCCGAGCCACTCAAATATTTTCGCTGACGGCGAAAATAGTTTGCCGATAAATCCGAAAACAACTTGCCGAGTCTAGCAGACATTTGCCATGTTCATGATGAATGGGGAGTGGCGAGATTGTTACACCCCCCCCCCCAGGGGCGGCGGAACAGGGGGGGCTAGGGGGGCTAAAGCCCCCCAGAAAATTTGAATTTTTCGAAAAAAATTTGAAAATTAGGGAAAAATTTAGGTTATTTTTTGAAAATTTAGGTATAAGGGGACAAATTTGCAATATTTTGTTTAAAAAAAGCGTATTTCCGAAAAAATTTTTTGATATAAGTCCGGAAAAATTTTTTTCGTCCCTTTTTTTGTATATTATACCCCTAAAGTGGTACAATAGGGGGGGGAGGTCGCCGAAAAAATTTAGCCCCCCCAGAACGAAATCTGTTCCGCCGCCCCTGCCCCCCCCTCCACACTCTCCCCTCCTCTAGATACGCCCGCCTCTGATTTGCAAAAATCTTACCAGGAGTACGTATAAGGCTCCTCTTCCCCATGTCACTTGCAAGTGTCTGACCGCAAACAAGAAGATTTCCGTAGAGGATTTACGCCATGTTCGTTTGAATTTGAATTTTAGGTTAAAACATTTCCAACACCTGTGATGGAAAAGATGATCGTATACGACCTGATTCGACCAATCACTGCTCAGTACTGGCGTCTCACATCAACTGAAATTAATTGGGTTGGAACAACTGAGTTTGCCTTGAAACCTTTGATTAAACCATGAATAATCCCAGGCAAAACGCTGTTGCTCATCTTATTAACATATTGCGCAAAGTTATACCTGCATAATATTCTTGATTTCAATATAGGATTAACTGATAATAATAAATATTATATTTATCCTGGATACCCACATCACACACACGTTTTTGAGTGGGGTCCTGCATCAAAACTACAATTATTTATAATATTAATTGTCAATATTTAAAACGTATAAAAATATACAAGTACGCACGGCAAAACAATGGTAAAACGAGAAATTAATTTATTATAGTAATTCATAAATTATAAATTTAGTCAGTAAGTGTGAAACATGCCTCGAATGGTTACTAGCAAAGAATAAATGATTCAGTCGTTAGAAAGTTGCGATAATATATAATCAAAATTAATACGTATAGAGGCAGATATTTAAAATGTATCAAGTACGCAATAACTACGTACAGTACGAAGTAGAATGATTTAATTAAGTCTTAATTAAATAGAGTGGGAGAACTAACGTTTGTAAAGGCCCTGTCACACTATTGCGTATCACGTATTAGCGTATGCCAGCGTATGAAAAATATCACTCGTACGCCGGTATACGCTAGTGGTACGTTAGGCATAGGTTGTATACGTTTCAAGCACGTTCGCGTACGGTGGCATACGCTGGCATAAGGCGAGGCAGAATTTTTTTTTTAAGCATGCTCAAAAATTTTGTGCGTATCGGACGTATGCTTTACGATAAGTATACTCTAGGCACACGCTGAAAACGCTAGAGGTACGCCAGATGTATACGGTATTCATACGCTGGCATTTCAAAGGATTTTTGTGCGTATGAATATTATTTCATTAATTTTCATACGCTTCTCATACGTTTCTCTCATACGCAATAGTGTGACAGGGCCTTAAAATTCAAAACGAAACTCTACGTAAAACGTTTTTAAATGTGAATTGAAATCAACTGCTTTTTGCCGATATTTATAAACTCTTCAACTCGAGCTTCAACTTATTACTCGCATTTTGAAATGAAATAAATAGAGAATAATACATGGGTGCGCGGAAATACCAGATTTATTTCGAGTGTTGAACATGATATCTCACGAGTGAATGCAGCGAACGAGTGAGATATCATGTTCAACACTCGAAATAAATCTGATATTTCCAAGCACCCATGTATTTTTCTGTTTACTATATAAACAAAATTCAGTGAAAACTATAAAATGTCCGTGGCAATGCGTTTTACAACAAATGATATTTTCACACGTAAAAATATCGTATTTTTTACGTGTGTTTAAATACGATTTTTCTCAGTGGTCAAAAACTCTATATATAACACTTATGTTTATATAATAAATTTAATTCGTACAGGATGCTAATGAAAATAATTTGCTTCCCTTTTTATCATGAACTTCTACAAAAGTTATTATAATTTAACTAAGAAACTTTCGCAAACAATGCATAGGAAAGACTTGAACATCAAGAACAAGTCAAAGTCTATATTAATACAAATTAAGTCATACATAAACAATTGAAACAAACTTGCCCCATACTTTAGGATTTCTCATACTATATCAATTCTTATAAAAGTTTACGTTTAATTAAAAATTGAAAAACGTTTTACAATTTTTTATGCGAAACGATTTTCCAAGCTTTCTTACATATATTTTTTATATTTTTTGCCTTCTTCACTCCCGGCAAACAGCCATATTTTGAGATCAGTGAGATGACCACCCACTGACGCACAGTGACCCACGCCCGCGATCATTGATGAACTTTGGACTTCGCTAATGCTTTCATTTCCCCGGGTGTAAATAGCCGGGCGGAATTAGTACCCTCGTTCCTCGCCTTACGCCCGGAATTAACGGCGCTCCGCGCCATTGGCTCGGGGATAATTTTAACTTAAAGTGCTTAAACTGAAGCAAATTGTTTAAACTGAAGCAAATTTCGTACAGCAATTAAACACCCAACATATTTGTCACCCATTCTACTCAAAATACGATTAAAACATTTAAATCTCGTGCGCAAGCCATTTTTTGTTTGTTGGAAAAAACACACACCCCAACCTCGCAAGCCAGGGTCTTTTACCTGCGCTCGGGCTGCGGCGAATACCCCGGTTCCCTCTGGTCACGTGAACCCCGGATTTTAGGGGTAATTCGAATTGCCGCCTCTTTGCCACTTAGGGAGGAGTGGTAGGGGAAATTCAAGAGCGAAAACGAAAATATCTATAACTATGCCTATGGAAAATACTGCATGTCGGTTTTTGTGTTATCTTTTATGAAATATGTCACCGCCTGGCGCTTGAAAGCTTTTTACACCTACTTGATATAATTTGCATGGCTGGAGGTCTGTTTTACACCTTGAAGTGGAGCCATTATTTATCAACGCAAATAAACTAAAGGTGGAATGCACACTTATACAAAGTCAAGGTACAGTATTCTGTACTGGCTCTCAAGCTATGGCACAGCGAAAGGAATCTCCAATGATTATATTTACCCGAAATCCGCTTTGTTTTCGGAATGCAAGTGTCGCCTTTTTGGTAGTATTATCGACAAGTAGTATTGCAACAACCTATTCTTAGAGCTAGCTGAATAGCGAAAAGAATTTGTGATTGTGGAACTCTTGCGTGTGATGACCGATGACGGATTTTCTAATCTTTCTTAAAAGAATGGGGACCAAAAAAACACCCAAGACAGTGAAGCCAATCGAATGTTTAATATTAAAGTAGAGCGACTGGAGGGATATCGATCTGCAGAAATGATAACCAGCTTCGACATAGCTGTAGGAATTAAGTCAAGAAGGCATCCTCTCACAAGCGCAAATCTTAAGAGAAAATGTTATTTTATGTGATCTCTTGGAATTGAAACCATTTGCAATCAACAATAGGGTATATCATCACTTTCATGAAGGTTTCTTCACAGATATATCATCAGATACATTAGCAACATTATAAGTATTATAGACAAATTGTCGCTGCATTTGAACTGTGATTTGACTGACTATAGTTAAACGAACACAAGACTAGACGATCGAACATTCACCCAATCTCGTTCCCAAAGTATGCCTGTTCGCGGGTTAGGTAGTGGCATGACTCTGGGGAAATCGAATTTTTTTTATCCAAAATGAGATAAATGGCGCATGCGCTTTTATTGCTTTTGTTTATTCCGCTTACTAAATTCGCGCGGGCACACGCTCACAATCGATATTGTTTTAAACAAAGATTCTCATCAGAATATAGTATACAAAATGGGTTTTTATACGTTTAAAGGTGCTTTAAATCGTACTGCTATTAAATTATATTCAATGACAAATACTGAAAGAGCTATGAAAGTTGTTCTAGCGAAAAGAGGGCTTGAATATTCGTTAAAAGACGAGACATTCAAATGTATCTCGGCCATTAATGTAAACTGGTGAAGATGTTTTGGTTGGTTTGCCAACAGGTTATGGGCTTATTATGGCAAATATTAAAATATTTCAGCTGCTACCTGACGTGTACGACGTGTTACTTGGCGTAACTAATTCTATCGTGATAGTCCTATCCACATGAATGACCAAGGCATTTCTGCATGCATGATGTCAAAGTATGATACAAGGCCATTCTGTGCTACAGTATATTATGGTGATGGCAGCGATATCAAATTACCATTGGATCGACATGAGAACCTGACGTATAAGCTGTTCTATATGCACCCAGAAATGTGTGTCTATGACAAGAAAATACAAGCTTTTTTCAACTGTATACTGTAAACCTCTGAATATAATGCTCACCTCATTCCAAATATAAGCCCCCCCCCCAAATATAAGCCCCCCTGAATATAAGTCCCCTGAATATAAGCCCCCTGAATATAAGCCCAGTATCCCACTATGTTATTTAACATTGACATTGTCTTTTAATATAGCAGAGAACGATATTTGAAACACTGTCATTGTCTTTATAGCTTACTATGTTAATGGAAGTGTGTTATTAATACATGTTTATTTTCCTGTTTATGACTGACTTGTTTATTACTAACACAATTGATCGTCCATGTATAAGGCCCCCGTGCATATAAGCCCCCCCCCCCCTAAGCCCATCAAAAATCACTTACAAAAGAATATAAGCCCAGGGCTTATAGTCGGAGGTTTACGGTATTATATATCCCATATTTTAACAATAAACACATTATTTTTTATATTATATTACATTAACATATATACATGGAGCACATATAAAGTCTTTAAATGACAGTACATTGTGTTTGTAATTATAATTACCATAATTACTTGTGTCGAAAGTAAGAAATGAAGTGAACAAATCCATATATATTTGTTGAAAATTTCTTGCAGTGGGTATCTTCCATTTGTTTTTCATGCTTCACACTGTGTATCTTTGAACATTTAATCAGCAACTAATTATAGGCAAGGATATATTTACTAGCTCATTTCTCCATATTACCAGGTACATAACATGCAAATTATACATCAACCTTGCAATCCAGGCTTTAACCCCTGCAGTTGCCCCTCTCCTGCAGCATGTTTGGGAAGGGAGAGGAAGGAATGGAGGTACTGTAATTTCTATATTTAGCCCCCTTCTCTTCAAGCCCCTCTCCGATACGCCCCCCCCCCCCTCATTTGGATACAAAAATAAAAAATAAATAAGCCCCCCTCCTCTTTTAACCATGCAGCCCTCATTCAATTTCTTAAAATCATGAAATATATTGCATTTTCTGCAGTATTTTAATAAAATATATTACAACAGTAACTCTGAATATGGACATTTTTTAATGGTAACCAGACTTATTGCATATATTTAGAACAAGTGCCCCCTCAATGATGCTTAGGAAACAATAATACACAGGAGACTTGATAGTTGATACAGAAATTAAAGTAGTTATTTGATTGAAACTGGTAGCTGTTTCAATTCTACTGTATCTCCTTTTATATATAATTGGATTAATTGCCAATATATTCACATAGTATAATAGTTTGGAAATGGAATCAATACCTGTATATTTTTAGCAAATGAGCATTGTTATTGATCAACAATGACTCTTATTGCTATAAACAACATTGTTTCACATAGCAACAGACAAGGAAACATCTGTATTTAAATTCACTACTTATTTTTTATCCAGACACAAATTGATGCAAAAATTGTTTCAGGTTTGGCTTAGTTATAGCCTTACATCGGGCTATTCCATTTAATATCCATACACCCCCCCTGTCGAGGATCCCTGAAATTCTTCAGGGGTAAAGTGTTTTGAGCTTGGAATTCTTCAGGGGTAAAGTGTTTCGAGTTTGGAATTCTTCTGGGGTAAAGGGTTTTGAGCTTGGAATTCTTCAGGGGTAAAGGGTTTTGAGCTTGGAATTCTTCAGGGGTAAAGGGTTTTGAGCTTGGAATTCTTCAGGGGTAAAAGGTTTTGAGTTTGAAATTCTTCAGAGGTATAACCATGAAAAACATGTATCCTCGACAGGAGCCGGTGTACGGATATTAAATGGAATAGCCCATCATGCTGTCAAGTGGCAATCGCTTACAAAGCAAATCTATAACCAAATGTTTTACAACCTGAGGAACTTCTTAAATCAATTATTCTATGATTTATACAGATGCTACAAAAACACCTGGCATCTTAAACTTATATAGATAACTCCATTTACAGAAGCACAAAGACCACAGGCTACAACATGTTGAGTGTTGACCATAATGTACTGTATTGTTTAAAGCTTCAAGTTTTTAACACAAGCAAAAGCTGTCACTCCAAAATCCTGGCAACAATATGTCAATTTAACAAAACAACGACATTGAACGTGAGCGATGATTTCATTTAGCCAATTCTTCATGGTTATAATGAATATACTCATACTGTAGATCGATAAAAAGTCATTCATAAATACCATGCCATTTTGTAAGTATATACCCAACGTCCCAATACTATTTCATACGATTAATATCATATCCTTCGATTTATATTGTTTGATTTCGCATTCCAAATCTGATAAACATTGATAATTCTCTCTTCGCGTATGTCCACGCGTAATTCTCGCAAAAAACGCATTAATTGTGTCGGCAGCATTGATGATCACGGCAACCAATCAAATAACGATTTCGATTCGATTTCCCCAGAGTCATGCCACTACCTAACCCGCGAACAGGCATACTCTGGGAACGAGATTGACATTCACCAAGCACGTACCAGTGGACACATCAGAAGATGAAGAGCAATTATGACTGTGAATACTGCAGTAACACTTGCACGAATAAGCAACAATGATTTGTATGGCTGTAGCACAGGCTACCAAGATTACCCTAGCTTGAAATTAAAGGATTAATAGATGCACAATTTGCACTTGTCCTATACAGGGTGTATAAAAAAAACGCAACCTCGGAATTTCCTAAGAAATCACTTTGCAATTCTTAAGCATAAAAGATTTTAGGCTCCTGGGAATTGAAATCGAATTGCTAATACAGGGTGTCTCAAAAAAAAACAAAATCATTGAAATAACGTATTGTTCGAATTTCAATGCCGTAACACAAAGGATTTTGACAGGGTGATTAATTTGTTTTTAAAAATTAAAATATCTTTGTAAAGTGAACGTTTGTTTGCTCATGGGAATTTAAAAATGCTTCGTAAATTGTAATATGCGTAATATGCATTCGTGGGTTTAGTACTTTATGCCTGACATAACAAGTTTACGCTGAGTACTACCATTCATTATAGCAGTTATGTCAATCTTTTATACACTCGTGGGATTAACTTAGTGCTAGGGCATTGAATATCGAACAATACGTCAATTTCAATGATTTTGGGTTTTTTTGAGACACCCTGTAGATCATATTACTGTTGTTGTGCATTAAATAAATGCATAAATTTTGCTTTATTCACTCGTGTGTGCAGTAATTTTGACAGTTATGCTATTTTAAATTCCCAGGCGCCTAAAATCTTTTGTCTTTAAAACAATGTCGATTTCTTGGGAAATTCCGAGGTTGCGCTTTTTTTTATACACCCTGTATTATAATGCAGCTATTCCAATTAAGGTTAGTGTCACAGACAATAGTTAAATGTACAATTGAACGCTAAAAAAATCCTATTTTAACACATCAATAGCCTCACGGGAAAACAAATTAAATTGGTATTCATAATATATTTGAGGTTTGAACTTATTGAAAACTATCATTATGCTGACATACATCTGACTATTGTCTGTGCATATGACAACTTTAATTTAAATAGCTGTATGGTTACAGTATACTGTATAAATATGACATATATATTCAATTTAGAATTTTGTTCTGGCACTGCTGTATGGGTTTTTGTACTGTCCATGAAGTAAATTGAGTTTATATATGCAAATAATGACATATACAGGGTGTCCCAAAAAAAAGTGACACTATAGAAATTATCTCATTGTTCTTAAGCCGCTCTTAAACGCGAGTGATTACACGCCTGGGAATTTAATGAACTTGTATTTAATTTAAGCATTTTAAAACGATTTCGCTTTGTCCAAATATTTTAACGCCCGAGTCAAGCAAAACGATTACACTAATAAACGGTTTGCTTTTTTATTTTTAATTCCAGAAGCAGAAGTTTATGCACCTGTGAGATCAACTTAGTGCTACGGCATTCAAATTATAACAATAGGATAATTTCTATAGTGTCACTTTTTTTTGGGACACCCTGTATATGAGAGAGTGCAACTTGATTTGTGCCCACTTTGAAAAAAACTGAGTTCAACAAATAGTTGTGATTAATTGTGTATTCATTTGGTTCAAGAATATTTCACAGGCCCAATAATATATGTCTAATCAGGTAAAATCATTCCCTTTTCGTATCGAAACTACACTCAACACATAAACATTGTGTTTTGCATACACTACAGCATAAATTGGTCTGCAAATGTCCTCCAAGGCATCAATATCAGTGCTTATCTGAATGCCTTTTCGTAAAAGATATTCTTTCGGTCAGAATTTGCAACCAGCTCAAAGCAATTATGCAAGCCAAGTGATTCTTTTATGTGCCTTCACTGCCTTCGGTGAAGTTTATATGCTGTAGCATGAAGTCGTGCAATAACGACTGGTACGTTATCAACACGCAATATACTACGTTTGGCATAAAATAAAGTGAACAAAATTGAGATAACAATATAATGGATTGAAAAGTAACATGTAGAATTAGTTTTGTCTTTTGGTCAAGTTCAGCTACATCGTAATCAATCTCTTCGTTGTCCGACATTTTAATGGCCGCTGAAAAACATTTATTGCTGATACTCTGAGTTTTATCGCACATAATTTTCGAGCTGGATTGTTTATCAAAGGCGCGTTCGCGATCTACTGTAACGAGCAGCATTGCTCATTTACACAAACGCCATGAGTGGGACGTTCTTCTAACGCTCTTTTAGCGAAAAGCATCAAAGGCAGAAGCTGGCAAATCAGCTACTCGCCATATTACCGGTTGGAAAAATTGCCAAGTATATACACGCCAAAGGACAGCTTTTCCAAGCAAATACCTGCTTGGGTTTCAAAATAGTGTTTGCATACAAAATAGAAAACTGCAGACAAATAAGAAAAATAATACATTTTGAATGTTTTTGCATATTACAGTGAAGTCACTTCTCATAGTCTTAATACAGTCACTCCTCGGCGGGCCTTGAAAACACAACATTTAACCGGAAGTTGTATATTACAACATCACATTTCAACCACCCTCCCTTGGGACCTCTTGTTGCCCTAATTTTTAGGAGCTCACGTGCATGACCAGAGGGAACCAGGGTCTTTGCTGTAGCGCCGTGCGGAAGTAAAAGACCCTGGCTTGCGAGGTTGCACACACCCCTGGTTTACAAAATTTGAGTTCGAGAAACTTTTTTCATTATTTTACATTATACGTACCCAAAGAAGCTATATATATAAAAAAACTGAATACTAATAGCTGTTTCACGAAATTGAGAGCGCGAAATTTCAAATCTGTTCAGTTTTTTTATACACCCGGCGTGTATTCTTGTAAAATCTGAGACCATGGCTTGAAAATGTAGCTAGCGCCTAAGTCCTAACTGCATGAACAACAAGGACAACGCTTAGTGCAGAGTTGGTTCTGTTTCTGTCAACTGCATGGTAAATGGGTGGAAAGTTAACATTTCCTCAAGTGAAACTATTTCTCACTGTTACCCTGAAATTGCTGCTACGCCAAAACAGAAGACAGGGATTTAGTAGAGAGTTTAAATACATTAACGTCCACGACAATGCCACTAAAATCAAATACATATTACGGTCCATTTTCCAAGAGCTTATCAGTGAATAAGAAGTAAAAAATAGACCAAGACAATAACATCCAAATAGACTTATGGTTACCATTAAAGCGGTGACTGTTGATCTGAGGATCTTCCTTTTTTTACTAACTTTGTGCGTTGCAAGAGTTTGAATAGTTTGAATAACCCTTCGATGGCGAGATACAAGTTTATATGTCCAAATCCAGGTAAGAATAACGGATAATATGGTCAACGATATAATACCAACGCATATGTAACCTGCAAGAGATATATGCCTAAGCATAACTGATGCGGGAGCTGCTGCCGCGATAAAAACCCAAGAAAAGACAACGGTTATAGCTAAAGATGACTTATTGATTAGACTTTGAAAACGATAAGGATAAGCCAAGGTTATATAATTTTGCAAATTAAGAATGACAACTGTAACCAATGACAGTCCAAGGAACAACCATGATAGTACAGTAGTGATATCCCACAGCAGACAATCGTGTTTTTCCAGCAAACCAGTCAGAAATGCGATCGCGTATGTCGGCTGCACGAAAGCAGTTACGTTGACATCGATGATGGCAAGTAGGAAAAAGATCGTGTTCTGAATTGTTCGTAGACGAGGGTTGCGACAGTACGCTATTATGACGAGACCATTTGCCAGTGTTCCAAGAATAGCAGTAACGATATTGATGATAACAGTGATAATTGCTGTGACAATTTCTTCTTTGCTGGAAGGAAAGATTATTTCACCTGCAAGACAGTTTAGAACAAAAGGAAATTTTGTCGAATTAGTTAACATACTGGGCGTTTTCCTTTCAAAAATTCTACTTGGAACGTTTTGAACAATTCTAATCTTTTATTTCATACACACTACAGGCACAATTTAAAGCTATACGAAGGAAGCCTGTATCATTCTTAAAATGTGTTTTGTAATTAAAGACGGTATACTTTACATCAATCAAAAGTTTTAATTAACACTAGGCTACATGCATGTCTTATGGATACAATCTGCCACTCGCACGACCTCTATAGATCATTTGAATGCACGATGGAATGGACTCTGAAATGTCGTAAATCAAACTAAAGTCTTGTTCTCAGAACTCGGATATATATGGCTATATGCAATGCCGGATAAATTAACCGTAAGTGTCTATACTAAACATTATTGTTTCGTAAGTCACTGTGAATGCCTTCTTCGTAAAAGTGCTAGCTGTCTCACAAATTAATAACAAATGATATGGCATGTTTAAGTAACGAAGATCTTTTAATAATTTACTTCAAATCAATATGAACATGAGTCTATTTCTATTCTTTTTATTATTTATAAAGTGTAAAACAGTTATTATTATAACCGTTGCCGAGAAAGAGTTAAAAATCTCTAAATTTAAGCATGACTAACCCCAAATAGAAATGTTTGTATATCGGTGCAATATATCTAATAAGAAATTTAACGTATCTTTATATATACATTTGTTTTTGGAATGAGCCAAATATTATACATACCAAAAATATTTTTAATTCGGGTTAGTGGCACTTTAAGAATGACTTCATGTTCAATTTTAATTCCAAATTTGGTCCATGTGTAATGAAATAAACACGCAGGAATTACTTATATACTAAAATAAATTGATGTTCGCTCTCTGTTCCACTAATAATTTATTTTATGCTTCATATACGAACCGAGAAAGTGAAATTAACGTCATTAATTTTTCCATTATATTTGTTACAGGCTATATAAGGCCTGCAATAAATGGATGACTTACGAGTTTGCGCGACTACCGCCATACAACAATAACTTCGATAACATCTGTTGTGACTGCAGTATATAGTATAACATCAACAATTACACAGGGCGAAATTAGACATTTTTTCACCTTTACACCACCATGTTAATTGTGATGAATGAAGGCTTTAATATACCTTTCAACAACTACATTATACTAGTACTGTATATAAGGAAACTGCAGACATTGCCAACCCTCGGTACAGGGCGAAACTTGAGGGTGTGTGTGTACGGGGGGGGGGTGACACCCCCAAAGTACAAATCATCTGGATTGGCAGGGCAAATCATCTGGATTGGCAGGGCAATGAAAGATTTTAAATGATAGAATGTAGAGTTATTAAGTAGATTCCATCGGGCTTCCAGAGGGAATTGAATAGAATTTATAGACCTAAATTTTACAGATATTGGTAAAAAATAAGGGTTTCATGCATGTTTTAACAGGAATTTGTCCGAAAATTTTTTTTTGACCTTATATAGCATATCTATTTTCAATCTTGCCAAACCAAAACCAAAAGTAAACATGCAAATTAAGAAAACATTACATATATGCAGCTGTAAGCAGTCCGTCCCCAACCCACATTAGTTGAGATGGCTTCAGCAGTGACCGGGCACAAGACATGGCTTATTCGCAATAAATTGGAAGCCAAGAAACGATTGCCTCTGACTGAAATGATTCGGACATTGAACAGGATTGAGGATTCAGAAAGTCGAAAAAAGCTAAATGAATTTAATCGATCATCGTGATATTGAAATCCAAATAGTTGTGTCCTACAATCTGGTCTGTTGTTTTTTAAAAGGTCAAGAATGGGGTCCAGATTCGGATCCAGAATGGGATCCAGAATTGGGTTCAGATTGGGGTCCAGATTGGGGTCCAGATTAGGGGTCCAGAAAGTGGGGGTCCACGTTTTGTCAACCCCCGCATAAGCACAAAATTCGTGTTGACACTGAATTCAGGTATATTATTAATGTAACTGATACCTGCGAAAGATTTCGTAAGGTGTATTTATTATAAAAAATATAAAATAACCCCCAATATTTCGAGCATGCCCAGATATTGCAGAATATAGCCTACACTTTGTGTCTATTGTGTAAATAGCGTGTATATATACAGAATAGATTGTATATTGCGTATATGTATACACTATAGACATGTAGGATATATTGTGTATATTCTGCAGCCTATATAATATATTCACAATAGACAACGTATTGTCAAAATTGTAGGCCTATATATATATATATATATATATATATATGTGTGTGTTTGAGTGAATATCAGTGAGTACATGTCTTATGTATAAAGCGGGATTTTTTTAAGAACGAGGAAACATGCATGCCTTTATGACTTAGGCCTATGTATCATATGACTATGTGTCAGTCACTGAATGTATAAAGCGCGGGATTTTTTTAGGAAGGAGGAAACATATATGCCTTATGTATATGACTATATTCGTCATTGATTGTATATAAAGCGGGATATATTCTTTTAAGAACGACGAAACATGCCTTTATGACTTGTACTTATAAATATAACTATAAGACCGGTTTGAGTTCTAAAATGTGTAATAGAATATTTGATTACAAAACAACGTTTCATATATCTGCATGCATTAATACAGTATTTACAATCAATTAAGTTGATAAAATTAAGCGAGAATATACAGTATATACAGTTTTGACTATGTCTAAATATAGACATGTATATTGTGTATATTTTGTATATGTATACTATAGTCTATAGATTATACACTATATACACAATATAGGCCTATATAAACTAGCTATACTACTATAGCAAGTTGATAAAAGTGAGATTGCGGCGAGAATATACATGCAGTTTTGACTGACATGTTTGTCACATGTATATTGTGCATGTATAGGCCTAGTAGATGAGTATACACTGTAAAGCATATATGTATACAAAATATGCAGTACTGGTGGAGCTAGTATATTGTGTAATATTCTGCAATACCGCGGTAACCGCGGCTTAGTGCAAATTTCGCATTCCGAAATTTGGTTTCTGTTCGGCCTTCCATGTCGCGTCAAGCCAGGTAGGCTCGAAATTAAACTTCCTAGCGGCCAAAGCTCGGTTCCAAAAATGGTCTCTCCATTTCATTGTTATCCTCGCCTAAGTTTAGATTAGATAACTTCGAAGAGACATCGCTAGCCGCCATATTTGAATATTTTGGTGGGAAATTTGAATATTAATGGCCACGTTTTCCTCTGCTTCCATGCATGGTCACGCTGGAGATTTTAGACGCGAATTCTGCGGAGATCGATATTGATAGTGTAAACATTTTGATTTTGCAGAGGTGATAGAATTGCTGTGAAAAATTTGCAAAATGCCGTGCCAATACTTGTGACGATCGGTCTTAGGGGGTTGTTCGGTTTGTGTTGTATTGATTTCCAATAAAATATATATTAGGAGTCTTAAATCGCGCAATTTAATTGGCCGCTGTCGAGGCAGGATTTCCCGTATTGCCCTACGAAGCTGCTACGAGAGCGAAGTTTCAAACAAAAGATTGTCTAAAAGTCTTTCAAAATATTCAAAACGAAGAAAAATAAACCAAAGCGGGAAAAGCGTAACTGCTGTGGTTAAATTACTCTCTGATTAAGTTTTTGCTGGTGTAATTAAGTCGAATGTAGAAAGTAAATTTTACAATGTTTTTATGTAACTATTAAAGCTAGCTGTCAAGAATATGTGTTTTGAACGATAAACCAGAGTTAAATTGTTAGACTTCAGTCAAAGATAAAAAATAGTCGAGAAACAATTATGCAACGAAGTGTGGTACATAATATCTTCCGATCCAATTTCAGTATTTTATTGACCACAGCAAAGAACTATGAAAATAGTCCAATTGTATTTCAGTAAATAATGTATATTTCATTAAAACAAAATTTCAAATTTTGTATGTTATAGTTTTCTCTATAAATTACCTATATAGAAAATTCAGGGCAATTGACTATTCTTCGTCCGCGAGTGTGTCATAAGGCGCGACTGGGGAGTAATCCCAGAGTTTGGACCAAATTGGTTCAACTTCGTCTTTCCTACGATAACGCACCAAGGAAACAACTGCGACCACTATCACGATGGTAAGACTGAAAGATTGAAACAGAATATCAAATCCATAGCGGAGTAATATCATTCCTCCAAATAATCCGCCTATTCCTCGTCCAAGACCAATATGCAGGGAGTGTACAATTCCTTGCAAAGTAGCGCCGATTTTTGGAGGAGCACCGACATAACTGACGAGCGTCGCCCACACGCATGAATACGAAAGTCCGGAGAGAAGTTCAATGGGTACGACCATCCACGGTGAAATCAAGAACGAATAATACAAGAATGTGACCACGCTGGTCAACATTCCTGCATAAATAATCGGGAAGTAGCCATACTTGAGTATCAGCATTGGTGAAAGGTAAAAGAAGATCACCTTGGAGACACTCTGAACCGTTGTCGTGACAACCAATACCAATGGCGTAGCACCAAGGCGAATCAAGTGCACGAATAAAAAACTGTCCGTCAACCCTGCACTGAGACCTGTAAAAAATGCCAAAAAAGCAAACAAAAGATACTCAACATTATTAAAATATTTTATACAATCAAAGAAGGAACAGCGACCATTTTCTTTTCCTTCGTAGGTCTTGAATTTGAATTTGAATGTTGTAAAAAATGCAATGAGTAGCAACGCACAACAACTGTAAAACACCGGTTTGTATCTTTCTCCCATTTTTTCTGGGCAATTATTGATTTCATCTTTTTTGGAAACGGTATAGTGCAAAACACTTCCAGTAATAATAGACATGATTCCAAACCCAACCGCGGCCCAGACTAGTTGACGACCGTATCTATATGGCTCTTTCTTTAGAGTTTGAAGCGTAGCCGTATCTGCAAGGCTGAGGATTGGAGCACCGATCAATTCAGCCGTTAACATTAACAGTAATATGATTAAGAAGATATGATTACGAATTTTCTTGTCTTCTTTTGGGCTGTTTTTGTGCGGCTCATTCCGATAAACATCAATTGGCCATGTATCTTCGCCAGCTGTTTCAGGTGCATACAGCCAATATTGGTCATAATCACCAATTTCCTAAAAGTTGAATACATGATGAAGTTGTGTATTTGAAGTACATATTAATTATTAGTCTTGGTTTATTCGTTTTCCAAAATACCTTTTGAATTCTATAATGTAAATTAATTATTTTTAACCAACACGAGACAGAAAGCAACTACGGCAAGGTACTATTTAGTTTCGTGATATATGCATTGCGTAGAATTCTCAATGTATAGTGGTCAAACATTTTCCCCAGAGAAGGCGAGTTAGTTGATTGCCTTTTGTGGTTGGTAGCGGGTTCGCTATACACCCTCAATGTGCATGCCTTCGGTAAATACCATCGAGTGTATACATGCAGGAATGAGCAAAACTAGCTGCTCCAAGCGTTGGCTTTAATTTGGAGTTGGAAAATACGTCAACTGCACACTCCATCAAGGATTGTTAAGGCTTATAAGAGGCCAACATTGGTTCATATGATTTATAGAATAAAGCAATTTTATTCCTTAACTTACGTGTAATATATTAATTTATATAATACGTTTTCATTTTTCAAGTTTTTAAAGCATCTTGTGATGAAGAGTATCTATAGGCTATGTAAACCTTTTTTGAAAATGAAAAAAATGATGATAAATTCCACCAAGTGCCTTTGGATCAATTCACAATTCTTTGCATGCATACACTGTAAAGTGTAACCGGAAAACACTAAATTCTGCACTCAATTGATATTTATATAGCGCGTGAGTCACACCAAAGATTCACGTAAAAGTTACGATTAAGGTTAGGCTCGGTGGGACGTCTCATGCTGCATCAGATAAGTGCATGCAGACTCTCTATATATAGTGGTAATCACTGTTTTTGTAACAGAAACAAATTGTTAAATCATGTGGTACTGATGCGTCGAAAAAACACATGGCATTATACTCATGTTTCAGTTTGTCATTGTTAGCTGTCATGTACAGCTAATTCAAACAAGGTTGTCCTTCGAAAATCTCAAACCTTAAACTCTAAGCGCTAAGAGTGATGGGTAACTTCTTTTTAAGGCTTTTGATTGTGCAAGTAATGCAGGGTTTATTTTAAGAAAAATGTAGAACTGCACATATAGGGATGTTACGAAGGCAATGGGTAACCTGCATATAGGTGACAGAATAATGGTGTGGTTGGGTGGGAGAGTTGGAGAAAGGCCAGACAAACTCGATTTTGGGTGCGGGAGCTTGGGAGTGTCCCCCAAAACAATTTGCATCTAGAGGCTCTTAATTCTGGCAAAGACTTGTTTACCCAACCACTCACAAAAACTGCTTCAAAACATGTAACTGGGAATCATGGATATTCAATATATAACAACCTTAAATTTGGATTTGAGGCAGCAATGAATATTAAGTTCTCCCACTCTAATCTCTTTTGGGTAGCTTCGCTCGCCCCAATTTTACCTTCTTTTCCATTACGCCAGCACGTAAGTGATTTGTGAGGAAACTAGGAGGGTCTGGAGTCCCCCCCCAGAAAACGTTTATATTTTTTATGCTCAATTAACATGATGACAGCAATTCTGGAATTTTCTGGAGCATCCACAAGGACGAGTAAATGCGAAGACTGTTTTAAGGCTATTTTTGTTAGTTTGGTGACTGCACATTTGTGTTTTAAGAACTGCACAAATGGGTTTAGAACTGCACATTTTGTGTAGAACTGCACGTTAAAATAAACCCTGATTAATAATGCTAGTACACTGCTATAGTGCATTTTCACTGCTATAGTTATACATTATAGTGCTTATTATCTGCATGTCCTGTCATAGTTGCAATACAAAATCCGCACGTTTTAGGTCTTAAGTAAGAGGTTACCTACAGGTATCACACCTTTCGCGCTTAGGGTTTAAGGTTTGAGATTTTTGAAGGACAACCTTTTTTGAATTAGCTGTATACATTCTATAGAAGCCAGTGATCATACCCTGATTAAAATTAAGGATGAAATGAAAAGCAAGTAAAATTATTTTACTGAAGGGCTTGAATCCGGGTTCTTCCATTAATTTAATTTATTGTACGATAATCCATATTGTTTTTTTTTAATTGTTTCTGACGTTCCGGCTATACCTATACTGTAATACGTCTTTGATAATGGCTGCCGTATAGGTAGCCGAAACGTCAGAAGCAATTAAAAAAAATTTAGTCGGGATGATCGTACAATAAATTAAATTAAAATTATTTTGTTATAATTGTGACCTGATTATATATACCAATCGTTTCATTAACCGCAATAAGTTCTACAATTTCAAAAATTAAAGGGTGTTTTCACTCGGGAACCAATAGGCAATATCAATAATTAAGCTCTAAAGAACGTTTAATTAGTCAGTTACTGGCGCGCCGTAATTTTGAATCGCAAGTATACTGTAATATAAAAGAATAGTAAAATAGCATTATTTATTGCATTTACACGGTAAATTTCGCAGTAGAAGTAGAGTTTAAATCAATTAACATAACCAAAATTTGAATAATATAACCAAAGTTTACCTGAGTCATATTGTCACCAGTGTCTGGAATCCCATATCTCATATCCCCACTGTTCGCTTCCACGTTCATGGTGTCAACCCTAACCTGGTCATTAGAGTTGAACTTCTTAAAAACAACTCTCCCGTGAGGCAGCTGTTTCACATCTTCACTGAAGTACACCGGCTTATCTAAAAGTTTCCAATTCCCACCGCTTTTGTCTACATTTGATGATTCTGGAAATGAGGGTCTAGACTGTTCATCATTCAGCAGAGGATCATTTCGCTGTGCTATTGTATTCGCCAAGTGCTGGACAAATTTTTCTGTATTGTACACTTTCAAAGTCTGGCTTTGTTTTTCCTCATTCAAAAACTTTGTTTCCCCAATAAGTTTATGAGACGTATTAGTGTGGTTTATTCTCGCCTGAACATTACAATCTTTAGGCACTCCGTTTACGAAAGTTATAGATAGATAAACAATGATGTACGTTAAAAGACCGGTGTATAATGTAGACTTGTACTTGTTAAATTTATCGGCGAAGCTGCCAAGTATAGGAGCCCCAAGAAAGCCACAAAATGGCCTAATTCCCATCAATATACCGACATGATGATGGTCTAACAAGAGTGATTTCTTGTAGTACAGAGGTAGATAGGCGAATAACGCCGTTGCTGCGTAAAAGAATAGATAAAACAGTTTGTATACCATAAGATCAGGTTCGCCAAACCAAGAAGAACACGTTACTGACGATCGTTTATTTCCCGTTTCTGAGCTGTCGTCTTCGGCGTTCTGAAACAGCTGTGAGATATCATCAGGGCTATTCTTCAGCTCTGGGTTTCTTGTGAATTTAATCGGATGTAAATTCGGCGATTGCCGCGGACTAGCCATTTTTTAGTGAATGTTACATTTATTGTTACCGACTGTATTCACCCATAGTTCGAACACTTCTGTATGACTAAATGTCATACTGTTCAATTAAATTAAACCAAAGGACTTCTGGTTTCTATGCGAGGAAATATTTGTGTCATGCTTGAAGCAATATCAACACAATTTGAATAAATTATACTCATTTACACAAAGAACTGTATATTAGTAGAGTAGTTATGAGTGTCAGCTGTGGGACACGCTTCATCGATTATTGATAAAGAATCTTTAATTAAGCTTTAGTTTCAGCGCGCGTAGGCCGAGATATTGTAAGCCTTAAAAGTATTAGGAGAGGATACCGAGTATCCAGCAGAAGACCTCCGTCAGAAGAGTGATAGAAACTAAAAGATAGTCAGACTAAGCAGGCTGAGTTTATAGGGAAGCTATATACAAGCATGAGTTCTAAATCCACAAATACATTTACATGTTATGCAAATACTAAAGGGGGGAATTAACCTATAAGAAATATGGTGTAAGGGAAAACGTCATAGTTCACTAAGTTTACATCAAAATCCCCACAAACTATAGACAGGGTGTATAAAAAAACTAAACAGATTTGAAATTGCTCTAGTTAAAGGGCTTAAACTACTGAGCAAATTGTCTGCAATTTTGTACAGTAATTAAAAACCCAACAAATTTTCCATCCATTAACTCAAAATACGATTAAAGCTTTAAATTTCGTGCGCAAGCCATTTTTAATTGTTTGGAAACCCCCTCCCCCCCACCCCCTCCCCGGTTTACAAAATTTCGAGAATTTTTTTTCATTATTCTACATTATAAGTACACAAAGAAACTATATATATATATATATATATATATATATATATATATATATATATATATATATATATATATATATATATATATATATATATATATATATAATATATATATATACTATATATATATATATATATATATATATATATATATATATATATATATATATATATATATATATATATATATATATATATATATATATATATATATATATATATATATATATATATATATATATATATATATATATATAGCGATAATGCAAAGCTCACTTCCCTTGTGGTCGTTTGAGCACTCTGGCCCCATTACGCTCTGCGCATGTGTGGATGCGTTGAGCGCCGTGTTGTACCACATGCCTTGGTGAGAGCAAGTTCATGGGGTATAAATACGAGTGTCTCACGTATCTAGACGTGTACCAAGCTGCACTGACGAGGCGTTGAACGCCGAAACATGCATGTCTGCAGATTGTATTATTACGCTCCTTCACTTCGGTGTTGTTGAGCACTCTGCGGAGTTGTTAATGGGTGTCTACTTAGCGATAATGCAAAGCTCACTTCCCTTGTGGTCGTTTGAGCACTCTGGCCCCATTACGCTCTGCGCATGTCTGGATGCGTGTACTATTACGCTCCTTCACTTCGGTGTTGTTGAGCACTCTGCGGAGTTGCTAATGGGTGTCTATTAGCGATAATGCAAAGCTCACTTCCCTTGTGGTCGTTTGAGCACTCTGGCCCCATTAC